>JAKZJJ010000038.1:302500-358713 GCA_030015415.1 Cynopterus sphinx
AAGAGAGATCAAGAGATAAGTAGAAATTAATGACAATGATAGTACAACATGTCATGCTTTGGGAACGTGGCATAAAATGGTCATAAGAGGAAAGTTCATATCCTTACAGGCGTATCTCCAAAAGCAAGAATGAACCCAAATAAAAAAAAATGCTTCCTCTTAAAAAACTAAGACTGAACAAAGGAAGCACAAAGTCAGCAGAAGGAAAGAAATCAGCAAACTTAGAGTCAAATACATGTAATAAATAAAGCAAAAACAATCAAAAAATTAATGCAACAAAGAGCTGGTTTTGTGAAAAGGGTAATAAAATTGACAAACCCCTGGCTAGAATCACTAAAGAAGAAAGAGAAAGGAAACCAACAAAATCAGGGATGCAAGAGGGGAAATTACGACAGACACCACAGAACATCAAGGATCATACAAGAATACTATGAAAAGTATATAACACCAATTACCCTAGAAGAAATGGACTAGTACTTAGGTGGGGATCAAGAAGAGCTGGAAAATTTCAATAGATCATTTTATTCAACAGTTTGAAAATTCAAACAATCATCAAACTTACCCAAACCTGAAAGTGCAGGACCACATGACTTTACCAGGGAATTCTACCAAACATCCAAAGAACACTGAATACCTATTCTCCTCAGACTCTTTCCAAAAATCTAGGTGGAGGCAAGACTTCCCAACTCACCTCATAAGGCCAATATTTCCCTGATATCGAAACTTGCAAGACATAACGCGCAAAAAGGAAAAGCGCAGAGCAATCTCTCTCATGAACATAGACACAACAATTCAAAATAAAGTACTCCAAACTAAATACAACAACAGAGTAAAAAGATTATGCACCACGTCAAGTGGGCTTCATCCCAGGGACACAGGGATGGTTCAATAGATGCAAATCCATAAACGAGATATATCACAAGTTAAAAAATAAGAATCATAGAATCAAATTCATAGAGACAGGAAAAGCCTTTGACAAGATACAGCATCCACTTATGATCAAAACAAAATCAGTATAAGGAAGCAACTTAACATAATTAAGGCCATATATAACAAACTCTCAGAAAACTTTGTATTCTTAATGGTGAAAACGAAAAACCTTTACTCTGAGATCAGGAACAAGGCAAGGCTGTCCACTTTCGCCCCTGTTATTCAACATAACACTGGAGGGTCTAGTAAGAGCAATTAGACAAGAGAAGGATAATAAAGATAAGGCTTCCAAATAGAAAATCAAGTCAAACTGATACTACTTGTGGATGACATGAATCTCTGTACAGAAAACCCTAAGAACTCCACCAGAGCACTACTAGAAACAATAAGCAAATACAATAAAGTTTCTGACTACAAAATCAACATTCAAATATCCACCACATTCCCATGCTCTAAAAATGAAGTCAAAAAGAAAGTAGAGAGACACAATTACTTTTGCAACTTCAGTGAAAAGAATACAATATCCCGGAATATATTTACCAAAACACATGAAGGACCTCTATATTGAAAACTATAAGAACTTATTGAAAGGAGTGGAACATACAAAGAAAAAGAATAGATACTCCGTGTTCATAGATTAGCAGACTCAACATAGTTAAAATGACCTCATTACAACTTAAAGCATTATTTAGATTTAATGCTATCTTCACCAAAAACCTATTGGCACTTTTTAACAAATTAGAACAAAAAATGATTATATTTGTCTGGAAACACAAAAGAACTCAAATTGCCAAAGCGATCCTGAGAAAAAAATGAGCCATCACTCTGCCTAACTTCGAATTATACTACAAAGCAACAGTAATCAAAATGGCATGGTATTGGCAGCAAAACAGACACATGAACCAGTAAAACAGAATCAAGACTCCAGAAGCAAACCCATATATATGGGCAAATAATTTTCACCAGAAAGACCCAAAAACATACAGTGAAGAAAAGAAAGCTCCTTCAAAAATTGGTGCGGAGAAAACTGGAAAGGCAGCAGCAAAAGAATGAAAGTAGACTGTTGTCTGTCACAACACACCTAAATTACCTCAAAATAGATTAAGGACCTGAACATAAGCCCTGAAAAAAATAAAGGCGCAGAACCCAAACAACTGACAATAACTAAACCCAAGGGATCATGGACCTAAAGAGAATTTTATGAAATTGACCTCAAAGGCAAGGGAAGGAAAAGCAAAAATAAATGAATGAGATTACGTCAGACTCAAAAGCTTCTGCTCAGCAAAAGAAACCTTCAACGAGGTAAAGAGACAACCACTAGAATGGGAAGATATATTTGAAAGCAACACCTCCCATAAGGACCTAATATCCAAAGTATATACAAAGAAAGCAACACTTGTGGTAAGGGCATAATATCTCAAATATTCAAGCAACTCATACAACTCAGTAACAATATAAAAGCAAATCATCTAGTCAAAGAATGGGGCAGTGGACCTGAACTGACACTTATCCCAGGAGGAGCATAAATGGCCAACAGATACTGGAAAAGTTACTCAGTATCGCTATTGGGAAAATGGAAAAGTTTAACCACAATGAGATACCATCTCACACCTCTTAGACTGGCTATAATCAACAGGACAAGTAGTGACAAATGTTGGAGAGGACGTGGAGAAATAGGAACCGTCATACACTGCTGGTGGGACCGCAATTTGGTATGGCCGTATGGAAAACAATATGGAGGTTTCTCAGAAAACTAAGAATTGCTCTATCATATGATCCAGCGATCCCTCTACTCGGCATTTACCCCAAAGTCTTGACAATGCACGTCTGAACAGGTATTTGCACACCACTGTTCACAGCAGCATTAGTCCCATTGGCCAGGACATGGGGTCTGAACAGGTATTTGCACACCACTGTTCACAGCAGCATTAGTCCCATTGGCCAGGACATGGAAGCAACTGAAGTGTCCTGTGATAGATGACTGGATAAAGAAGCCATGGCACCTATATTCACTGGAATATAACTCGGCCATGAGAAGAGATGAAATACTGCCATTTGTGACAGCATGCTAAGTGAAATAAGTTAGAAAAAGTTAAAAACCATGATTGATTTCACTCCTATGTGGTGATAAAAGTCTAAAAGCAAACATGACAGACAGAGACACGTGGAACAATTCAGTAGACTAGTGTTTACCAGAGGCAGACGTGGGGAAGTTGGGGGAGGGTAGGTAGGTGGAAGTAAAAAAGGGTTAAATTTGGTGATGGAAGGAATTCTAACTCTGGGTGGTTAACACATAATGCAACATACTGCTGAAGTGCATACCTGGAAACATGAAAATTTGTTGTTCACTTTCATCTCAAAAATGTTTAAGATTGAAAAAATAATCAGTGTCTTTTCAAAGGGAGCTATGTGTGTGTGTATCCTGACGATAAATTCTTAGGGCTTCCTCTTTTACTGTGGTTTTGAGTTTTTGTATGTGATCATTGTCCTAGTCGTCCTTGGACAGCCGCTTTTTACTGAACCAAAGTGGACACGTTCTCTTTGAAAAGAATGAACTGCATAAGACACCAAAACTGATATCCTACATATTTTCCTGAATTTATCAACCCCTTTGGGAGGGAGCTATTACTGTAAACTTGCCTTTTGCATATTCCACGGTGGTTTGCTTTCTAGAATATGAGTGTCTTTATGGTGTATATATAAACCCTGAATTCTCCTGTGCGCATAGAGATAAAACTTCATGCTTATATAAATCAGGGCCTCCTCTCCTCATGTTTGAACACTCTGTACATAAGCAACCTACTTCTGGATGTGTAGTGAACTTACTGACTGTGAAAGACTCATAAAATCAGGATGGAAGTTGGCACATAAATTCAAAGGAACATAGGTAGCAGTGTGAACAATTATACGCCAACGACGTGGACAACTTAGAAATTAATAAATTGCTAAAAACATAAAACATACAAAAGCAAGCTTGAAGAAATGTAAAATATGAGCAAATTAATATCAAGCAAAGAGACTGAATCAGTAATCTTCCACATCCCAACAGAAAAGCCCACGACCAACTGGCTTCATTGCTGAATTCTACCTAAATTAAAGAATTCTTACAGAGCCTTCTCAAACTCTTTCAAAAACTTGAAAATGAGGAAAAACTCCCAGTCTCATTAGATGAGGCCAATGTTATCCTGATCTCAAGCCAGATAAAAAAGCTACAGGTCAACTTGCGTGATGACTATAGATGAAAAACACTCAACAGTATACTACTAGCAAATCCAATTCAACATCAAAAGAATCACGCACTATGATTAAATGGGATTTCTTCCAGGGGTGCAAGGGTAGTTCAACATATGCAAACCAACAAATGTGATACTTCACAATAAAATGAAACATAAAAATCATATGGTCATCTCCATAGATGCAGAAAAAGCATTTGACTTCCTTTCACGATAAACTGCTCAACAACTTAGGTAAAAAGAAACATACCTATTCCACTAAATGCCACATCACAGACGCACTGTCAGCACAATGGTGAAGGATTACAAAGATTTCTTCCAAGATTAAGAACAAATAAGAGTGTCCATGCTCCCCACTTCCGTAGTAGAGGAGAGACCCTAGACAGGGCAATTAGACGAGCAAAAGAAATAAAGGCATTCAAATTGGAAAAGACGAAAAAAAATCTCATTTGCAGATGATATAATCTTACATATAGAAAAGCTTAAGATGCCAACAACATTTATTAAAATAATGCTGAAAAGTTTCAGATGTAAAAGAAATCCAAAAATTAGTTACATTACTATCTACTTACAATAATCTAAAAAGAAATCTAAAAATACACTCCTACCATTTATAGTAGCATCCAAAAAATAGGGCACTTAAGTATAAACTTAACCAAAGAGGTGAAGGTGAAAGATGTGTACAAGGTATTGATGTAAGAAACTTATTCCTGGAGACAAAGATGGTTAAATATTTGAAAGTCTGTGTATTATATCACATTAACAGATTGAAGAAAAAGCTATATGGTCATTCTTTATCAAAGCCATATGATCATTCTTCATCATAGCATTTAACAAAAAATAACACACTTTAATAAAAATATCAATTAAACAGGAAAGGAGGAAACTAGCTCAGTAAAATAAAAGCCATATATGAAAAACACACAGCATCACACAAAAAGGTGAAAGTTCCAAGTTTTCCTAATATGCCAATGAGTCAAGAATGCCCAACCTTATCACATTTTTTTCCATGAAAAACATTTAATTTGAAAAGGTTTGTTTTTTTTTTTTTTTTCAATTAGGGTTGACATTCAGTATTATAGTAGTTTCAGGAGCACATTATTTATATAACCTTACGAGGTGATCCCCCTGATTATTCTACTGCCCACCTGACACCATACATAATTATTACATTATTATTGACTGTATTTCCTAGGCTGGACTTCACATCCTGGTAACTATTTTCTAACTAGCAATTTCTACCTCCCAATCTCACTCTTTTCATCCAACCCTCCAAACTCCTTCCCATCTGGCAACCATTATTTCTATCAGTTTCTGAGATTGTTTTTTGCACTTTTGATTCCACGTATAAATGAAATCATATGGCATTTGTATTTGTCTTTCTCTGTCTGACTTATCCCACTTTGCATGATACATTCAGGTCAATCTAATTGGTTGCAAATGATGAGATTTCATTCTTTTTCACGCTGAGTAATTTCCCATCTTATATGTGCTTCACATCTTTATCCATTTTTCTTCTGATGGGCACCCAGGCTGATTCCATATTTTGGCTATGATAAACAGAGCTGCAATCAACATAGGGGAACATGTGTCTTTTCAAATGAGGGTTTTCTTTGGATTTCTTTGGACCAATACCCAGAAGTATAGTTTTCTGGGTCTATGTTAATTTTTGAGTATCTTACATACTGGTTTCTATAGTGGCTGCGCCAATTTGCAATTCCACCAACCGCACATGAGGGTCCCCTTGACTCCACAGTTTTGCCAGCACTTGTTGAGTTATTGATGATGGACTGTCCAACAGGTTAGAGGTGATAACCCATTGTGGTCCTAATTTTCATTTCTCCGATTTGTGACATGGAACACCTTTGCATATGTTCATTAGCCATATGTATGTCCTCCTTGGAGAAATTTCACTTCTGGTCATATGCCCATTTTTTTTTTATTGGATATTTTTTTTATTTTTTTTTAGTTGAGTTCCATGAGTTCTTTATAAATTTTACATATTAGCTCCAAAACAGATGTGTCATTAGCAAATACCTTCTCCCATTCAATATTGTCTTTTCGTTTTGTTGCTGGCTTCCTTTGCTGTGCCAAACATTTTTAGTTTGGTTTCGTTCCATCTGTTCTTGCCACTTTTATTCAACATAGCACTGGGAGTTTTAGCAAGAGAAATTAGGCAAGAAAAAATAATGTCTAACTGGAAAGGAATGAAATTATCTGTGCTTGCAGATGATATGTAGAAACCCAAGGATTTCTAGCAAAAGACAAAAACAAAAACAAAACAAAAGAAAACAAAACAAATCAAAAAAACGGAAAAGAAAACAACTTGCAACTAATAGGTGAATTGAGTAAGTACGAAAATAAATATAAAACAACCAACAAATATCAGTTACGTTTTCTATAACTAAAATTAACCCAAAAATAAAATTCAGAAAATATTCCATTTGTGACATTAAATAAAAGACTTAAGAAGTAATTTAACCAAGGAGGTGAAAGAACTGTACAATACAACTTATAAAACAACAACAACAACAACAACAAAATATATGTGCGAGTCTATGTATATTTATATATTTAAATTAAATATATACATATATATGTAAATATATGCACAATATGTATACATATATGTAAACACACACACACACACAAACACACACAAACACACACACATATATATTTAATGAGTATATATTTCAAGAGTGAGATGGGTGGGAGGTGAAAAGAGCAGCACAGGGCAACCCTTATTAGAAACTTTAAGATAATTGCTACTGCAACTCAGAATTTAATGTTCATCATACATCAGGACAAAGTGACAATAAGATAAAAAAGGAGGATTCAATCGTTGAAATTCACAAAGCGGAAAAGAGATAATGCACATGTAGAAGGAAATGAACTAATGTGTATACATCCGTTACGTTAGCTTAACAGTAGCCCACATCCTAAAGATCCTGAACTTGGGTATACAACATAAAACAAGAAGGACTAGAAGAAATATTCACAAAACCCCACCAAATTATAATAACAATGCAAGGACAAAGAAACAATGGAATTTCTGAGCTACCAAAGAATAAGATAAAATAGCTATAGGAAAACATATTTCAATAATCACCCTAAATGTAAATACCCTGAACTCAAGAACAAGAATCCATGGAGTTGCAGATTGCATCAAAGTACAAAGTGCCATCACAACCTGACTTGAGGAGGCACATCTCAGTTCCAAAGACAGATACAGACTCAATGTGAAAGGGTGGAAAATTATATTTCAAACAAATGTCATTCAGAGAAAAGCAAGAAAAAAGGTACCAATATAGGATCAAACTGACTTCAAAATAATAATAATAAAGAAAAAAAAAACGGTAAAGAAAGATATCTATGCTCCCAACTCGGGAGCCCAGAATTACGTAAAATAAATACTAACAGAACTAAAGAAAGCAACAAGACAAAATCACTATTGTAGTAGGGAACCTAAAGACCCCACTGTCAGAAATGGACAGGTCATACAAACAGAAAATCAATAACAAAGTCCATCCTTACATGGCACATCAGACCAACTGGACACAAGTGACATTTCCAGAGGCTTTTATCTCCAAATTGCTGCTTATAAATTTTTCTCTAATGCCCGTGGAACATTCTCATGGATTGAACACATACTGGGACACAGAGAGAGCTTGAACAAATGTTAAGAGGGTTGAAATCATACCATCCATATTCTCTGACTGTAAGGCTTTGAAGCTGAAGAGAAATTGTCAAAGTAAGGTGGGAACAGACACAAATACATGGAGATTAAGAACGTACTTCTGAAGAACAACAAGGTCAGAGAAAAAACAAAAGGAGAGATCAAGAGATAAGTAGAAATTAATGACAATGATAGTACAACATGTCATGCTTTGGGAACGTCGCATAAAATGGTCATAAGAGGAAAGTTCATATCCTTACAGGCCTATCTCCAAAAGCCAGAATGAACCCAAATAAACAAATGCTTCCTCTTAAAAAACTAAAACTTAACAAAGGAAGCACCAAAGCAGCCGATCAGTGCTGCGATGCCAGGGTCAATTGCAGGGGTGAAGACGCTAGGGGGCATGGGGGCTGTGCGGAGCCAGCTTGTTGGTCCCGGCAGTCCCCAGTCCCGGTCTGGGCGACTGGCCGGCAGGCAGGTCCCCACGTGTCCCAGGGAAAGCCCCGACCCACCCAGCGGGATCAGCTGCTCTGGGTCCTGTGTTTGTGCATCATGACACCTTCCGCGACCTCACACGGCGTCCAGGGCGTCCAAAATCAATCTCGAGAGTGACTTGTTGAAGGACACGCGCAGCAGGGAGGTTCTGGCACCCACACCCAAGTGCAGCTAGGAGCTGCCAGCTCACGGCAGACGCTTAGGGTGAATGGTGCCCTCTGGCTTGATTCCCTGTCCAACCGGATTTCCGTTAGCCTCTCAAATTAGGTCCTCCTCCAAGGTTTGCCTGCTTTATGAATTCCGCTTCCAGCAAGAACTTTCAAAGCAGTTGGTGTGTGGTGAACGCCACATTCCTTTCTGGGGAAAACTGGATCATTCCGTAAATTCTGGTGCCGCAGGGTGTAGACACAGAAAGAATTCATGTGTGTCCAAGGTACCACACAAGGAGTGAAATATATGTTTAGGAAAAACTTTAGGAGAACTAAACTGGTAAAAGAGTTATAGGGATATATAAGTCAGGTGGGTATAAAGGCTTCCGAAGTTAAGAAGTCATAGTTAAAACAAACACAAATGAAAACCCAAAAATCATCCATCAAGTGTATAGCCTAAAAATAAGACGTCCTACACAAAGACGAGGGGTCTGGAGAGGGGGGGTCAAGTTAACACCTACTGGGTTTCACAAATGAAAACGGCGAGAGTGTTTTTGGCTTGTACCTAGTTTTGGTCACAGGAATATAACTTGATTTTCACGTGTTTGAAAGAAGCAGCTAACTGCAGATGCTTTATAATGACTATGAAACTAAATGAGGAGAAAACTCATTGGAGTGGAGATGGGGGAGCCTGGGGAGGGTGCTATCCAAGGTATCACCCGACACCAATTTCACACCCCACAGAAGATTCCTCTGTGGGAAAGAAAGGTCAATGATAGGCCCCAACATGAAAAACCGACACTGTGTCTCCTGCAAGGAACTGATAACCCCGCAACCCAGCCAGCAACAAACCTGAACTCACTCTGAACCACGCTGAATTCATTCATTTCCCCAACGGACTTGTGTTCAAAACGATCCTTCCCAACGTCCTCCGTTCTCTCTTCAAAATGGTGTTCCTGTCTTCGTCTGTGGGAATTGCCTATGACTTTTGCTCTATGCTACTAATTTCAAGATGCAGTTGTTTGCTGTTCATGATTAAAGCCATGTGTTGCTGGTAAAATAATTGTTTTACTTTTTCCTGCAAATAAAATTTATTTTGCATATCACTAAACATGACCTTTTATCATTAATTATCACTTAAATGCTGCCTTGTATCATTATTGCTGACGTGACCCTTTATGTCTTCTGTGTATATAGCATTCTCATGATTTACATATGTACATCCATCAGTGAAGGCTTGATACACAGATGCAGTCTTGCATAGTACCTGATGTTCTGCTGACAGCAATGCAGAAGATATATGTTTCTAATCACTTTTTAATTTGAGTCACGTTATAAAAAATATCAGTGATTTAGACACTTTTAAGTCTCTAAATGAGATTTTCAAATGCATTTGTGGAAATGGTTACAGACAGTAGGATGTCCAGGAACAGCTTCAGAGTCCACATCCTGTAGTATTTTCTGTAGCATTTTGTTCCCAGTAGTTTTCCTTTGCATGGACAGTGGGCCCAGATGACAGGGACATTTTGCTTCACCTCTTGGATGTTCTGGATTTTCTTTCTGCAGGGAAACTGTGGTTTTCACGGGGTAGTTCCTCCATTTTTTTCAACCTGTTCATTATAAATTCACTTTTTGCCTTATTGATCTCTTTGATTCTCTTCATTGCCTCCAATAGTCCCCCTAAGCCTCACAGCTATTACTGGTAGTTGACAGGTTCATTGCTGTGTTTCAAATACAAATGAATCATCCATTGTAAGTTCTTTATCAGAAGCTTTACTGAGTGCTTTAGTCCACCTGAACTTGAATGAATTGAGCTGTGGTGTTCAATATTGATGTACATGAGTTCACAGAATCTGAACATTCTTCCGTGCCTGGCGTACATGGGCCCTGAACAGAAATCACATTTTTGAAAATTCACGTTGAACCCATGTGAGGGCTCAATCCTCCCAAACATGGAGCGTGAAAGGAAGTAGATTGCTTGGCCTTGTCACAGTGCTTTCTTTTGTGAGATCGACATTGAATGACGGCATACACGAGAATCCATAGGAGACCCTGGACATTTCTTGGGTGCTTGAGTATGCAGATACAATACACACAGAGTCTTTTGAGCTGGCTGTTCTATGGCTGACCCTGGAGTTTGAGAGCTGGTTCCTCTCATGATTAAGAGCTTCTGCTTTCTTTCTGTTTGAAGCTCTTGAGAGTCTAAGAGGAAACTACTTTAAGACTTCCTCCTTTTCTGATTAAAGGCCCATTTGGCCCGATAGTATTTGGTTGGCACTTCTGCGTGATTTGACATCAGGCAATGTTATTGGAACTGTGCTAGCCTTCCCCCCAATTTTGAGGGGGGGGGAGGCACGCTGATTCCAATGAATCTGAAATGCCCAACAATTGGCCCTAGAAAAGGAAAACCAGTATGGAAATGTAGTAACTGTTGGTTCAATAAAAGTAGGCAATCGTAGTTTGCTTCAAACAGCAAAATTGTCCTAGAAGAAATTCTGAGATCTGTGCTCCTTACACTGTAGATTTATTCAACTTATTGGCCACTGACAAAATGGAAGCATCTATGAACCTCTATTGGTGGGATGAGATGATAGACAAGGCTTCAAATGTCCCTGACTCACTTTTGCATCTTGTCCCTAGGATAATCCATGGAACCATATTGGCACTGCTCTTGCAAATTATTGATCACTTCTTGGACTGTTTGATGTTTGGCAAAGAGCTTTCATAAAGAATTCACCCCACCTTAACCCTGTTTCATGGATATAAATTGTTTTATTCATGGTCTCTGTGCTTTTTCTTTGGACTGAGAAAACTACTTCCTTTTCTTAACAAAATCTTCTTAGCAAAGACTGACCATTTTGGGTGAGCACCTGTGAAACTCCACATTGACAGGTGAAATTATCTTCCTGGTCAGGTGCTCGAACATGGTTGTGCAATTTGGCCAGTTCTGCAACATTTTCACTATGCCTACCACACTCAATCCTCAGGTTCCGTTTAACCTACTAAAGTCCCCAGTAAGAATTAACTGGCAAAATTTGTAGAATAATTTATATAACTTAGCTTAAAGCATTATAAACCTAAGATCTACACTGGTTGGAACTTGTAAGCTTTCACCCTGCAAGACACTTACAGAACACCACATGCATTTGGCTCCTGCTTTGGCGGATCCACAGTTCATTAATTTTAAAGCCTGAAAAAGTTCTACTGAATGCCTTCATGCTCTGGTAGTACAATCTCTTTAGAGGGCAATTCAAGAAAG
The DNA here is from genome assembly GCA_030015415.1 of Cynopterus sphinx. Classification (NCBI taxonomy): domain Eukaryota; kingdom Metazoa; phylum Chordata; class Mammalia; order Chiroptera; family Pteropodidae; genus Cynopterus; species Cynopterus sphinx. The sequence continues at coordinate 314,246 of JAKZJJ010000038.1, forward strand.
TGAGAAACTGAAAATCCAAACCTATCCACCTGGAGATTTGGTTTACTAAGAAAGGCACCTTAAAAACAAAACAAAACAAAACATTCCTGCGGTCCTCACTGCATGCGTCTTTACCAGATACTGATGACACCAACCCTGTGCTGCAAAGTATCAGCGACTAGATTCCTGGATATACTTATCACTCCTAAAGAAGATACCAAAACCAGACAGAAAGTTGACCTAGTCTTATGACCTACCACTACAACTGGAAAAAAAAACAAAAACAAAAAACAAAAAACAAACAAACAAACAAACAAACAAAAAAACAAAGCAAGCGACCATGGGAGTAGACAGCTTTCCTCAAAAGATCAGGTCAGGGCTATACAACTCTTTTTCTTATTGACTATTATTTTTTCTTTTATTTTTCTCTTACTGAGAACGATTGTGCCCTCCTTTATGTTTTCTAATCGACTAAAAGGGGGAGTTTCTTTACCATTGAATTCATGAGATTAAGTACTTCAAGAAAATAGTGGCTTTTGTTTCATTGTCTATAGTTGTGAGCTCCTGGTTTAAATCATCAGATAGATTAGATTGTTATGTTGTACTAACTTCACTAAATTCTTCTTTCTGAGCTATGCACCTGTTTCCTGTGAACCATGGACATGAGCTGTTCCCCTGCTTGAGCCTTCTTTCTGATGAGGAAGACAACTCCAAGAAGAAGTCCTTCCTGACTTTGGGAAACAAGAGGCTGCTGGAGTTGGAATATGGGAATGCTGCCTGGCAACGCTTTCAGAGAAAGGTTGTTGATCACCATGGAATAGGTAATTGATCACAAAGGAAAATATAATGACTAACCGGAACTTTAAGCAAAGATAATTTATCACAGGGTCGATGGGAGGATATAGGATTTATGGACATCTTCACAGGCTACAGAATCACAAGAACCCTGCATAAGAAGACCCTGCAGGAAGAACTCTATGTTATAATAATACTCTGTGTTTCTAACTGCCTCTTCAGTCACTTTGCTTTCCCTTCTCTTCATACCTCTCCTCAGCACACAGGCCACAGTGTGTGTGTGGCTTGCCATGTCTACATGCTCTGAGTTGCAACATTTCCTTTTTCCCTAATAAATATTTCTGATACAAAACACCTAGTCGATACTGTTTTTCAGTTGTGGATAATTACTTGTGGGAAGATTGGGCTGCTGTGAGTAGACAGTCTACCAGTTTCATACAAGTTATTCTGCCCTAAAGATTTCTGCTACCGTACAGAAAATATAACTTTCTGTAATATAACTCAGGGATTAGAGAGGGACCAGGGTACAGTAGACGCAGGAGCCATACTTCCTGGAGATCAATCCGCCTGATATTCACCTTGCTTATTATTTTGGCCATTTGACAAACATCAGTGGATAGAAGTTTAGAAACACAGATCCGGACTTGCTAAAAATCTCTAGTATACTTAGTAAGAGCATGAGGTTGGCACAGCATGGAAGGACACAGACATGAACAGGATTTCTGTTTACATCTATCCCTGTCCCTCAGCCAGTTCTATAAATCCTCTCAATTGTCGGTGAGTCATTGGCACTGCCATTCTAGCCAAGCTTTTCTGTGTATCAGGAGTCAGGTTTCCCTGACATCGGATAGCTTAAACCCAAGATTTTTGACCAAAGGCCTTCTTGAAAGAAATTTTACATCCCGACTCTGTTGTAAATTACAAGTCAGAGCTGTATTTTTTTCCAGACGTTCCTTCCCTGGGCCCAGCATAGAGGATGTGATTCAACCTGTGCACTGAAGAATTGTGTTTTTTTTTTTTTTTCACCATTGGTCCTCTCTCAAATATGTAGTCAAAGAAAGTGAATAGGGGCTGGGAAAACAGTCCAGAAATAATTCTGTTTAGTCTTAAAATCAGGATGATCTCATATAAAAGCATCATTCCTGGAATTCAGCCCTAGAGAGTACATGGATAAAAGAATTCTCTGAATCCAGTACCGTGAACCAAGAAACACCCAAAGACACAGTGGTCAGCAGTGTGTGTGGATTTGGGGTCATCAGATGAATGCCCTCAGCTCCTGTTTAATTACTGTACAGTTCTAAAGAAATCTATTTTCTCTTGCACCAGATTTGTGCACAGGTAAAATGTTAGTATTGTAAGTTGAGAATCAGAATCAAAGAAGTTGGCGTTTCAAAGAAGTCTCTATCTGAGACTGAGTTCCTCTTTTTGCCTGATTTCTGAGTTAGTACTTTATTGGGTTCGGGAATTTTGCTGTTATTTTCCTGGGATACTCGTCTAATAACACAGCGCTATATTGACAGTAAGTTCAGTCATTATTCTCCTATAGCTAAGGAACCACTTCTCTCGGGCTTCTTTGAAGTTGCTTTCTTTCTAATTTTGTTTTCTGCAATTTAATTGTGTGTTTTATGTTTTCTATCGACTTGTTCTTCTATATTCTCTGGGTATGTCTCTTTGCCAGACTTAGAACTTATATAATTCTTATTTCTTCAAAAAATTTTCAGCATGCTTACTTTGAAGATCTCTGGTGGGTTCTTGTCTTCCTTACAATCTTAGTCAGTTCTAAAATTAGCAGAGTGTTTTATATCTCCTGCTTCTTTGATAAGATGTTTAATCTCTTCAGTTATCGCAGGAATGTTCATGACTATTTGTTGAAGCACTTGGATAGCAGCTGCTCTAAAGCCTTTGTCAGGTTTTACACATGTTATCTCTTCAGATAACATCTATTGTATTTCATTTCCCACAGAATGCGATTTTTCATGATTCCTTCTAAGCGTATGTGGGTTCTATCTTGGGCGTTTGGTGATTAACACCGTGGGCCTTAAGTAAAGTCTTTGAAGAATATTGACATTTTTGTCTGAACATCAAACTCATCTCATCTAGGTTAAGGCACCCGCTTGTTCTAGGCAGGCTTGTGGACCTGTGGTTTCAGGGACAGGTTGTTTTCAAAGCATTTTCTCTGGTATTCAGGTCTGTGTTTTGAATGTGCCATGCAGTGGTCCCTCGAGAAATAAATCGAAGTCAATCGTTAAATTCTCAGCAATTTGGTATATATAGGCAGCACAGGGGTGAGGCCACTTAGCACACAATGATCTAGGTTTTTCTTTCCCCAGGTCTTCCTTTCTACAATCACACTGCCATTTTGTAGGTTCTGGGTGCTTTTATGTTGGGTCTTCAGGCAGAAAGGTGGAGCAAGTTACCCAGAACTGCTATGCACTTGTAATAATTGCACCCACATTTAAGTGAAGGGAAATAGAAAAGAAAATACTGGTTATTCCTTCCAACTTTGGACATTGTGATTTTTTCCAAATATTGAGAAAATTTCCCTCATTCAGAATTGTTTTGATCAGGTAATTGTGGGCTTCCATTGTTGGCTCACCATCATTTGAGATTGCTTCCAAGCTGGATATGAGAGAAAACAAAGAAGAAAAGCATGAGTGGTATTTTTTTTTCCCTAAACATTCATAATTGACTTTTCTACACTTGAGGCAGACTTAAAGGAGCTTTTTTTTTTTTAAAGTGGTTTATTTTTATGTTACTCAGGAACAGAAGCCCCATCTGTTGATGAAATTTGCTCACTCTGATTATCTCCATGAGTTCTTTTTCTAAACTTCTGAATAGCAAGGATGATAAGGTCCCATATGTATTTTTGGTGGTGGTGGTGATTATCATTAGAAATGTTATACCTTTCCCACATGGAAGAGGAGGATTGCCAGTCTGTAGATATAAAAGAAGGTATGCCGTGTTTTGAGAATTCTCCAGTGAAAGAAAACATTGCAGCTGAATGCACCAAAGGGTTTTTCTGTGATACTCAGTTAAGATTAGAATTACTGATGCAGACAGGAAATGTGGCTCTTGCTATTGCTATGATTATAAAACTTGTGTTCTCACCCAGAAACTCATGTATTTTGGCAGCAGTTGTGAAAGAGTTGCTTGAAATTTCCTCGCTTTCAAGCATGGAAGCTTCTCATGCTAGACAAAGGCATAGTTCATGTAATAGAAAGGACGTGAGTCCAAAAGAATTGGTAGAAAATAGAGGAACACTCTCTGGTGCCTTGTAGCAAATTTTCTACCAAGTGGTGGACAAGAGAGTGTAAGGATCCTGCACTATTAAAACTGAATACATTCTTTCCCAAATGATGTGTTAGTTGTTATGAAATGCTCTGCATGTTTCCAGGAAAGAAGAAGATATGACAACTCAAACAGATAGGAAATATGGCTTTGGCTCATTAGTTGAGAAGAGCCCAGAACTAAAACATGTGGTATCGACATTGAAAATATGAAGATACAGAAGTGCTTACCTAAGAAGGAGACCCTGGTAACTTCTAGTACCCTAGAAGCCTGAGAATGTATGTAACTCGGTGGTTAAATTTAAGGTCCCAGCATCAACTCAGTTTTGCCTGAAGGGGTGACCACTACTCTACAATATAAACTTTATCTTTTACTCCCTGCCCCAAAGCAATGCTAGCATTGCAACGAAATGCTTGAGCTATACAGTTTTCTAGCTGCATAGGTGTAATTCACTTGATGGCTTGGTTAAGTCAGAGCTCGATGGTGTCTACAGTTCTGTATGGCTAGTCATCATCACTGGCTGTTACACACATGCAAAGCAGACATGTATGCTTAACTCAGTGGGAAGACAAGGGGGAAGAACTCAGTTCCTAGGCTATTTATTTTTTTTAAATTCCTAGACCACCATCTTAAGCTGTTGTCAGTAGTGTAGCTGTTTCATCATGAAAAATTACATCTGACAATTCAGACATTCCTTTCTGGGGCATGACTTGTGAAAAGAAACGTCAGCAAAAGATTGACCTATCCAGATAATGTTGAAGATGCCTGCCATAAGGCCAACCGTCTGATGGAACAGCTGGCATCTAGCTGCTGATGCAGCCTCCCTGAACTTCAGATTGTCACTTTTTTGACATTACAGCCATCATCAGAGTTCAGGTGCAAAATCTTGTACACTCTATATGCTTCAATAGGAGTTATCCTTGAATGACAGACTTGTAACTCCCAAAGCAACGTTGCTTCATTTGACCCTTGGTTGTAAAAAAATATATTACATGAGATGTTGCCACTGCTTGCCCGACCCACTTCCTTCTACTCAAAACAATCTAATGGGATCTTTTTTTCATGCCACAGCATTGCTCTTCTCGGCTGAATAAGTTGATTCTAGTTACGCAGTGGTAGTATGACACCTCTATATCTCTGCATTTAGCTTTCCAGATTTTTCCATTCTGATAACGTTGCTCCCTTTATGATAAAGCAATCTGAGAGAGTCAAAGTATTCCATAGATGTTCTGTATTCCCTAACATCTGCAGAGATTTGAAATTGTTGCACATTGGGTGTATTCCTAACTATCCCACCCTCACCTGTCCTCCATCCACACATTTTAGTATGATAATCTGACTACAAAGTGGAATTGAGGGGATATAGCTCTTTGGCTGTTTCTGGGTTTAGATTGGAAAGAGAATTGGTCGTGTGACTTAGAGACCTATGTTGAAAAAAATCATTATCCATTTTGAGCTTTCTGTTTGAAGGCTGAGTCTAAGGAGTGGATTAATTGAAACAATGAAGATATAGGTATAGGGATGAGAATCATTAATGGCGGAGGGGGAAACAGAGGGGACATGAAGACACACTATGCCAGACAGCGTGAGGAAAGAGAACGATGTTGACCTCTGAATATGATTTAAGAAAGAATAATTAACATGCTCTGTCTCCTAGCCCTGGCATCAATAACCAACTCAAGATGCCAACACAGCCGTCAATCTATCCCATAGCCTGAGAACTAAAGATTTGTGTAGAAGAGAGAAAACCAATAATGACTTGAAGACTGTGAAAAGTTGATTGTTTTTGAAAGAGAAAGATTGAAATAATTTAAGTCAATACTCATTTATTGCTCATTTACTAAATACTATAATACATTATCTGTTAGGCACTGTGCTAAATCTGTGCCAACGTCCAAGGTTGTCAAGGAAAAGGAGGCAAGAATTATCTGAAAGAATGTGTATCTTTGGGTTAAGCAGTGATAGAAATAAAGCAAAGAGAGCGCTTGCCTTTCAATGCTGGGACAAGGGGGAAAGGTGTGTGGTGGAAGTTTAAATGAATAAAAAATGTTTGAGTATAGCTCTAAACAGATAGTGGAAAAGAAAAACATGGAACTGGGAAGATAAAGATGTTAGTTCTTCGGGGGAGTTGTTAGTGATGCTGAAGTTCTGAGCTCAGAATCGAAAAAGCATTCAATACCGGAATAAGAAATCAAGTCTTTCTTTGCATGCAACAGAAAGCAAGATGAAAACATGCATTAGAAAAAGTAAAGTCCACTCTCATGGGGAGGAAATAAAAGACACAAATAAGCTTGACTACTTTGAGGACAGGATAATAAAAAGAGACATCGAAATAATTGTAAAATTCCACCATGTGCTAATAGTATTGTTTCAGTGAGGGCATCATGGTGCTCATGAACACTAACCTAGTGAGAGTAGGCTATACTTTTAAGTATAAATGTATTTTTAAAAGACAGCTTCTGCCAACTGAAATCCAAGGGCTTAAATTTCAAAATCACAGCAAAAATTTAATCAAGAGAATGTTGAAGTGAATATTGCATGTGTGCCTTTTCTAGATCGGATTTCTATTTATCCCTCTCATATCATTCAAATTGAGACCTTCATTTGATTCATCCAGGGTTGCTTCAGATATCACTGAGCTCATTTCTTCATTTTCCTATACTGCCTTGATTTCTATTCCCCTTAACGAGTTCTATGAAAATAATTTCCTAGACAGTCTGGTAAATATTCCTAAGTACCAAAATGTCCAAATGGTAAATATCATTCAATAGCCTAACATGAAAAAAGCATCAATTTACTCTTAAATCTTTTAAAAAACAAGGACAATCAACCCATCGAGTGAAAGTGTGAGTTTATTGTTCAAATAAGCTTACTGCATGCATTTTGTTGATGTTTTTGCAAAAATAACTTAAGCTTTGTTATTGGCACAGTCCTCTAGTCCACTGGTGATCATTTGCAATTAGGGCGGTGTTTGCCTATTGAAGGTGGTTTATGAGCTGTCCTGGAAAGTGTGGCAGCAGATGTATCAGCTGTCATTGGCATGGAGAGCCATGGCCTACCTGCTGGTTGCCAGTTGAAATAAGGACCGTCATTGACTGATAAATCAGGATATCTAGTTGGAACATTAGAAGGCTCCATCATTCCAAAACAACTTCTCTGTACGGCAGATGTAATACACCGAGAAGCAGAAGATATGTTTGAAAAAAATTCACAATGTGGCCATTTGCTTGATTGCAGCTGCAATGTGAGCTTATATGGAAAGTGGTCAACTGATTCAAGAGAGCGGGTTGGTTCATCACACTTTGTTCTGATGGGCTACCTAGAGGTGATGATGGAGGAGCCACTTCACTTCTGATTGGAGGAGTTGTATGAGCGATTGTCTGGCTGGTGGCAGGCTTTTTGATTTGTGGTGTATTTACATTTCTAGAAGTGGAAAGTATGCTTTCTGCATGTGTGTTTGCCAGGAAACCAGAATTATGATTGCCAGCATGATTTCTTGTTTTAGACTGCTTCTTCCTAAAATTTTGAGCTTTTGAAGCTGCTGGAGAAACATGTTTGATCCCAACTCTTCTTTTCATTCTGAGTAAAAGATGAGGACAGCCTCGTTGAAAATTTGGATTTTGATAGAAGTGTAACTAAAACCAGAGGAGAAAGTAATTGGTTGACACAAGTCAATAAAAAACCTAACTTCTACATCATATATTAAGTTTCTTATGCAAAGATAATGTCATCAGCACATGAACATCATTAACTATTGTCAAAAATTACTTATTGGGAATAAAAAATTAAATAGCATGGCCTCAAGTAAAAATGGTGGCTGCATTTCAAGTAACACAGAATGCAGTTTTGAAAGGGGTTTCAATATCTTACTTAAGAGTTCACTTAAGCAGAAAATTTTTAGAATCCAGAATGCCCAAACTGTTCTCAATTTTGTGAAAAAAATAAAATTTAACCTTACTAGGTTCATATATATTTATGAAATATATACTGCATTGTACACACACAGGCACAAAGACACACATACACACACATACACACACATACATATACATACACTTCTATAGTACCTTATTATAAGTTGTAACTAAAATTTGTACTACCTAGCTTAAAACAGAGTCTTCTTGTTTCTTCTTCCAGAAAGTCAGCTAGTGAAGCAGATCTTTGAGACGTCTGTTGCACTTTACTAAATCCATAAAGGTTTAGCTGATGAACTAAACTTTTCATACTTGCAGTTTCAAATATTGTGAAAGGGGCCTTTCTTTTCAAAACTTCTTTCTTGAAGAGTTCTTCATGAATCACTACCAAAGTTCCACTCCCATCCCACCAAACAGACTTAAATTGATTGTTTTCATCTATATTCCAGAGTTTCCTGGGAAAGGTCAAATATCAAAACTCATTATCTTCAACTGGTTTAGAGACACAAAATGTGTCATGTGGTCTTCTTGTAAAGGACCGCACAGACAAAAGCTGGAAAGCATATTCTTCGATCATAGACCTCAATTCTGAGTCCCCGGTCAATGTGTGATCACACAAAAGCCATCCAATGGAGGTTGCTCAACCAGTTGATTCATCTTTAGGAGAATCATCTCTAACTTCTGAAGAAATACGTGCCATCTCACATAAATCTTGCTTCAGCTGCTTTCCTCACCTACCTAGTTTTGAATGCCAAAGCCCCAAATGATGCCTTGGCAGGACTATACTGATAAACTCCTCAGGTCACCAGTGGTCCTCAACCTGAGTAGCTGTGACATCACAATATGATGTCTCCTAGCAACTAAAAGTCTCATGCATCCAGTGTTTCCTTCTGCCTCTCAACAGTTTAATCAGTAAAGATAAAACATAAGTTGGTTATTTATGTAGTGTAATCTGCAAAACTGTATTGAACAGAATTTTCTAAGTAAATACATTTTGGAGGTCAAATGAGTTAAGGAAATTTCCTATCATTTACACGCACACTCATCCTCTGATTGAGGACTAAAATGGACAATGCACAAAGTAAACAAAACTAATAACTTTTTTTAACCTTTGGAATTTGAAACTGACATCTGTATAAAACCTGTGGGGAGGGGGAAGGACTTGCAATTATTTGTCATTAAAAAAAAACAACACATTTTGATTTGAAAACCAAAATAATTCCTTATATGTGTTTTACATGAATAGCTCTGTAACATTCACATATTTCATACATTTTTCAGTTATAAATGAGTGTAATAAGTGCTATTTTATTTCGTGTCTTTTTAAATACCAACATATGCAAAGCCAAACATTTTAAAATAAAACAGATCTACCTACGAAGATCTCAAAGATTGAGAAATAAAACATATATGATAAAATGTTATAGGTAAAATAAATGTGGTTTAAGCCTTTACCATGCACCATACAAAATAGCAAGTAACTTTATTACATCTTTTTGACCTTTTTTTCCTTCTCTCTCCCACTCTTCTGTTTGCCAGTGCTAAGAAGAAATAAAACTGCTAGTTTTGTTTGTTCGATTGTATTATCATCCAGTCACAGTTCTTGTTAGGTGTGATATTAATGCATTCATATTTTTATATGGTCAACACCAATTCCCAGTCAGAGGTTTGGAAAAGGGGAGACTTAATTCAAGTGAGAAGTTTGCAAGCAGAGAAACACAGCCTTGGTGGAAAGCAAAAGCATCCTCCCCGGTTCCATTGGGAGTTGGCCTTTTGTAGTGAGAACTTTAGCCATGTTTCCTGACTGATCATGTTTTATGCACATGAGAACTGCAAATCTCAAATTTTAATTTGCCCAAAGCTCACTGTTCTGATTGGTCGGAACCATGTGTTCTGAGTACCTGATTTTGGTTAGACATGTTTTTTTGATGCAAGCAAGGACTGACTGCTTTGTTTGTTTTGCATATTTCAATATTTTGTTGAAATCCAAACATTTTTATATATTTTAATGTAAATGGAAATCAGATTTACCATCCCTTTAGGACTATTGTTGCTGCGTATTTGGGGTCTCGTTCATTTGTATTAATTGGCTTTTCTGAACTATTTTTGCTATGATTCTGTGCTGTTTTTTTAAACATTGATTCTCAGAAGACTCTTTCATTCTTTGCAAATGGGCTCTTCATATGAATTTTCAGTATATACACGAGCCATGGACAACTCTTCTCCAACTCTTCCCTCCAGCATAGGACTTGAAGGTCAGCCAAAAGTGAAAATGTACAGACTTTTTTTGTCAGCCTGTTTCCTAGCCTGGGTACCAGTGGTCTTTCCAGATTCCTTGGAATATATGGAAGCTTTTCAGGTTTCTATATTCCCAAAACATCTCACTCTCGGGTTATCAGCTTAGGTCTTTTGACCTGTCTGTTTTACTCAGTTGCTATCCTTTGTTCTAGGAAGTATTGTTTTGTTCATTTGCCTTTTAGTATTTTCAAGAAATATCCTCCACAGCTGCTTTTTAACTCTAAGAAATAGCTGTGAGTTAGTAAAGAAAGGCTAAGCCTTTTGCATAAGTTCTTCAGTGTACTTCCAGACAGGTCAACACAAATTGTTCTTTGAGAACAAGGTTTCTTGCTTCCTTCTGGAACCAAGTACCAATATGGGAAATACAGACCGCTGTTTGTAAGAATACCACGGACACATGTGGTGTGGGATAGGCAAGTAAGTTAAACCTGATTGCAATAAACCCTTGAGTGTTACCCAGAGTGCCAATAAAGTTGAATCTGATAAATTTTGCCAGTTTTCTTGGCTTCTGTGAAGAGATGAGCTATTAATAGCCTCCTACTCTAAGATTTCACTACTGTCCTTCTGAACTATCCAACAGTTTTTTTAATACTGCCCCAAAGTGCATTAATATGATGTTTTAAAATACAAGTGAGAATAAATGAATAAGATAGGATAAATATCATAGTTAATAATTGACCAGTTTCAGAGTTAGGGAGCATCTCAAAGAGTCAGTGGAAAATACACAGTTGAGTACCAAGGTTTGGGCAAATTTTAGAGGATAATATGACTTTTTGTTTTTATTATTTTTGGTGCATTACTCCAGAAGCATATACAGAAAGATGTGGCTATGATATGTAGAAGATGTCAGGAAAAACAGTAAGATACTATAAATTTTGATGAAAGGCCTAACAGAATGTTTAGAGCCTAGCATGTAGCTGATAAGTGACATAAGTAATTTTAAAGAACATTTATGACTTGTATTTGGTAGTTCGAGGCAGGATGAATCTTCATGTGAATTATGGATACTTAATGTTCTGAGTTAGTATTCTCTCCCCAGATGAAATAATTTTGGTTTACATTCAGATATTACACATGGCCTCCTGAGAGATTGTGTGTACTAGAATTTTATTTCTCAACTGCAGCAAACAGCATGACCCTGACAGCACAATTGTGCTAGTGTATATGCCTTGCTTCGTTTGCTTTTCTTTACCCAGTCCTGCTTCCTCTGCACTCTGTCGAATGTCTGACCTGACAGGAGTATGTGACCAGTGGTTGGAATTTGAATGTGATGCTGGTTCTAGATTGGTCTTTTCTCTGCCACATCAATTCAGACATGTGTAGCATGAAGGTTCCCTGGCTCTATGTGGGCATGGTATTCTCAGCATTTTGTTGTACTGGGGAGTGGAGCCCATATACCTGGGGGTGGATATCAAGACATTTTCATATGCAAGGATGTGTCCAGGCTTTAAATGTCTCCTCTTTACCTGACCAGGGGTGGTGAGCCACAGACCTGGTATGGGGTGCCCTGACTGGCAGCAGAGCATTTGGTGGAGGTGATGAAGAGGCTAACACCTGAGTGGTTTGATAGCCAACCTAACCTTCTGCACCAGCATGTCACCCTGATGAATCCAAATACTATATCCTATGTGTGCCAGTGAGAATGTGGATTTAATTCATCCTGGACAGTGGGAGGAAATGAGGAGAACTTAGTTGGGGAGAAAATATGGGCATTTTGTGTGCAGGCTTGTATAGTACCATCATCTCTATTTCCGTGGCTGAGCTTCTGTCAAGCTACCCTTCTGCATAGATCACTAATGTATCTTCAGGTGAAAGGAAATGAGAGATCAGACAATTGTTTAAGAACATAAAATTTGAAACCTAGATTTTGTCCTTTCATCTACCTCCATGTCTTAGATTAGTTTTCTTACATTACTGATATAAATTCTAATTTTATAAAATGTAAATTGGGCTCAGGATAGGATTTCAGACTTGAGAGTTTCCAGGAATGATTTACATTAGCCAGTTTTCAAAAGACTGACTAAGCCAGATTGTGCAGGAGAAAAGTAGTGCATTCAGTCTCTGCAGCACACTACACATTTTCTCTTAGGAATTTCTAAGGTCGAAGTTAATCTCTGCACAGCTTTTATATCTGTTTCTGTCTGCGTAATAGGGACTTGATATTTTCAAAGTTCCCCCTTTCAGTTCTGATAATTTTGTCAGTTTTTACTTGCACTTTTAACTCCTTGCTGAAATCACTTTGTCTCATGAAAAAATCATCCTCAATCTTGATGATAAGCATACACACATTTAGTTATACCATGTGTCTGCTCTCATGAATCTTTTTATTTTTTTTTTTTCATGTGTATCCTCACCACATACTTCCACACATATTCAAGGGTAAGAATTGTGTTTTTCACCTAACGTGTGCAATTTTATGGATTTATTCATAGTATTCTTTTATCCTTATATTTTAAAGGTAGTATTATTCCAGTTTTTATTTCTGATTTTAACAATTTGTCTTGTCTCTTTGTCATAGTTTAAAGGTTTGTGAATTTTGCTACCTTAAGGAACTTATTTTAGGTTTTGTTGTATTTCACTAATTTCTTTATGAATCAAATCCCTTATCAATATCCTATATCTCGTAACAATTGTTTACTTAAAGCATCTGTTCTGTGATGTTTGTGTAGCCCTCAGCTCTCTTTTGGTCACTATTTGCATGATATATACCTTTTCATTCTTTCACTTTCATCATATTTGAGTCATTATGTCTAAGTGAGATACAGTTGGATTGTGGTTTTTTTTTTTTTTTTAATTTTACTTTGCCAGTCTTTGCTTTGTGAGACGTTTTTAAGCTAATAATTACAAAAAAAAAAGCAACTTACTTCTACCATTTTGTTGCATTTTTGTTCCCTTGGTATTACAACTACTCTTTTAATTTTTACATTTTAGTTTGCACTAATATCAAGTACCTTCAATGGAAAGTTCCATGAAAATAAAAAAAAGTATTTCTATGTAGCTCATTTGTAGCTCTCTCTTCCTTTATATTATTGCACAGATTACATCTTTATCCATCATTTACCTGTTATCATAGTTTTGATTATCGTTTCATGCATTTTCTGTTCAATTATAAAGAAAATAAGATGAGTCATAAAAAATATAATACCAGCTTTTATATTTGCCTACTTTGGTACCCTTATTATTGTTATTATTTTTCTTACGTAGCTTTTGGTACTCTGGGAAGACATTCATTCTCTATTTTTTTTCCCTCATTTGAAATGCATTATCTCATGCTTCTGGCATCCCTGATTTCTGATAAGAAATCTGCAAATAATCTTATTCAAGAGCTATTACATATGATGAATTGCTTCTCTCTTGCTGCTAGGTATTCTTTGCTCTTGCTTTTGACAGTTTGTTCATATTGCTTCTGAGTTTATCCTACTTGGAAGGCATTAAGGTTCTTGAATGTGTAGATCATTCTTTCTTAAAGTTTTTGAATTGTTCACTCATTATTTCTTCAGATTTTCTTTCTCTTTATCTCATTCCTCTTCTGGGACTCCCAGTACGTATATATAACTTTTCTGTATGATGTCCTACATGTCTTTTAGGCTGTTTCCTTTTCTGAGTTTTCTGATTAGTCTGTTGGTTGTTGAGCTTGATAGAGGAAAGTCCTAGGGGAAGAAATAATGGGAGAGGGGTGGGAACAGGAACCTTTCAAAGCTCTGATTTCCACGAGATCCCAAGGACTGCTGAGCAGGACACCGGAACAGTAGGCCCAGCCAGCTCCTGCAGCAGTCCTTTTTGTCCACTGGTAGGGGGAGGAACGAGGGAAGAGAACCAGTCCTCTGTAATGGCAGTATTTGGTGTTGAAATCCTCGCAGCTTTCAGTTGACCTATTTTAAAACTCACTGATTCTTCATTCTGCTTGCCCACAGATTCTGTTGAAATATCCAGTGCACTTTTCACTTTAAATGTGGTACTTTTCTTGTTTTCAGAAAACTTTTCTCTTTCTTTTTTCTAATTTTGTCTCTTTATTGAGATTGCCTCTTTGGGGGAGAAATGTTAACTTGAGTCTATTTAAGACAGTTTATTTCCAGTCTTTGTCCATTAAGTTCAGTGCCTGGGTTATCTCTGGGTTAGATGTACTGAATAGTCAGGCATTCTTGTCCCTCATATACCTCCTAATTTTTTTTTTTTTTGAAAACTGGATATTTTTAGCATTATACTATGGGAGTTTTTCTGGTTGCTGCTTTTTTAATAATTTGGAGTAGTGTTATCATTTAGTTGAAAGTCAGCCAGTGGAGGGAATTTGTTCGGGTCTTCTCAGGTTTTTCTTTTTTTTTTTCCCCCTCACATGTATGTGGTTTTCTCAATTCCCAGGAATGCATGAGAGTAGCTCAGAGCCCTTAACCCACAATGTGTTTTACCACAAGTGGCTATACTGTGGCTAGATGTTTTCTATTACTTACTTTCAGCAAACACAGTGTGTGAAGCCAGTTGTGCTCTGGGAAACTCTCTGGGAAATAAAGGTGTAGATCCTTGAACTAGTCTTTCAGGGAGCAATCAGACATGTCAGAACAAACACCTTCACTTCTTTGCAGAAAAGATCTACATTGTATTCTGTGGCACAAGCAAGCTGTGCCAGGATCTTAGACTACTGTCCCCAAGGTACCTGCTAAGATTGGGTTATGAGGGTTGTAGGCAGGGCATTTAAAACACAATACTGTATTACCATAATTGATCATTTTTTGTTTCATTTTTTTTTATTAAATGTTCTCCTGGTTTTGTAGCTTATGATTTTATTACTCAGTTTTGAAAATGTCTTGATGCTTTCTGTGAGCTTATTGTTTTAGTAGGGGAAGGAAATTTTGGATTTCCCCTCTTATTATTTATGGTGGAAGTATTTCCTGCTTTCAAAATTTACAATTATTAACAGAATAAATTACCCTCCTCTCAAGTTCATGGACCGTTCATATTCCTTTCTTGTATTGTGCATTGTTTTCTTCGTATTTTCTCTGAATATTAGCCTCACATTTTTATTTTCTGTTTTCAGGATCAAAAATAAAGTTGAGCCTATGTCTCTTTCTACTGTTTTCCCATATGTATAGCAAGATTCAGAGGCATGCTTCACCCACATTCCATCATTATTCTCGACCCACACTCCCTTATCACTTTTTTAGATGGTTCGCATAAACCAGTGTGCAGTAGAATTTGTCATCTCTTTTCCTCGTGCTTACCCCAGTGTTTTTAACCAAGGCTACAACTTTGCGGAGGCTGTCACATTTTGCATTGCAGACTGGGTGAGTCTGGGATGTGGTGATCTTGCAGACGTCTATTAAGTCATAGATGATAAAGGTAGAAGTCATTACAGAGCACCTAAGCAGCTGGTACCCAGAGGGCCACACACAGTATTGAATTACCTGCAGCTACCAGATGGACGCCAGCTGCAGCATTACTGTGTCTTCCCCCATAAGGAGCTCATCTGCAAGATAGATTCCTTCCCTGAGAAGGTGGGCTTGCATATGGCTGTGACTGTGCACAAGCTAATGTTTGTTCATACTGGTGCAGAAGGAGTGACACTTATGAAAGGCCCTGTCGGAGAAGGTAGGTGGTGGGCAGCAGGGCTTAGGGATTCAGTGAAATAGAATATGCAAGTGAGACAAGGAGACAAAAATTGAGAATTTTGTTCCTCATGTCTTAACTCATGCATTTTGAAGTGGAAATGCAGAGACTATGTGTTTATATGTTTTTCTTCCAATTTCTCTATGGTGATCCTTACAAAGTGGAGGCCACAACAGGCCTCAGTGATGGCTGAGATGGGGTGTCCGCAACCCTGCTCCTAGTCTTTACAGTATAATGAGATATATATCCCCAGGACATCACAAAGGCTGAAAGCAGGCTTTCGAGCTGCTCCCAGGTGATGAACGCCACTGCATCAAGTGCAACACGACATGTTTCCTATCCACCTTGGACTGCCATGACTGTTCAGATGGCCTTGTCTGCCTTTCACACATCAACGACCTCTGCAAGTGCTCAAGTAGCCAGGACCTACAGTGACCATGGTGCCTACTTGGAGGATGCAGAGCAAATTACAGAACTGGGCCAGATATGCTTACCCTTGCTCTTTTATCCCAGGTATCGATGCATCTTGGATGAACCCCCTACCATGCTGCATAAGCTGAAGATTCGGGAAGAGTCCTTTGACTCCTGTGCCAACACAGTTCGAGGGGCTCTGGAGGTGAAAGATGGCCGAAGCTATAGTAAGTGAGAATAACGAGGGCCCCAGGAGCTAGCTGTTTGTTTGTTTTTTTTTGTTTTTTTTTTTTCTAACAGCATTGTCAGCCTTGCTTCTCCATGTTTTCGTAGCACTACCTACCTCTTGCAAATTTACTTACTCAAGGCTTTGAGAAGCTTAGGGCACTTGAGTCTGCGGCCCATGAGAGATTTCCTAACAGTGAGCTGCTTCAGCAATTGAAGAAGTACCTGAATGAAGCAGAAGCTTGTGTCTCAGAAGTCATGAGAATGGTTAGTGGCCAAAAGGCTCATTATGTTGGAGAAATTGCAGGAAAGGATGGCATTTTGTAAAAATGGATAATAGAAATGGATAGGCTATGAATAAAAATGTACACAGCAAAAGTTAGCATGTTATATATGGCGATATTGGTGACCAAAACTTACATAGATGATCTATTTGATGAACCACAGTTTCAGCACTGAGTCAATTATAGTGACAACGCTGAGAGGAGACATGAAAACAATGTAAAATTAACTAGAAATCACTGTAAATACACAATTGCAAACATATGATATGCAGGCATATGTTGCTTCATTCTACTTTGCTTTAGTACTCTTCACAGATGCTTTTTACAAATGGACAGCGAGACCCTCTACCCGCAAAAATGTTATGACTTGATTTATTGTGATGCTCAACTTCGTCATCGTGGGCCGCAACTGAACCTATAATACTTCTAAAAAATGCTACTAGCTCAATTTTTTACCGTGAATAACAATAGCAATTAAAATGAGATAAAAATAATTATAATCCAGCCATACTTAGTAAGCTAACATTGTAGAGGTTTCTGGCACCAGATTTTCCACAAAATTTATTCTTGGCTAAATGAAATTCTTAAATTGTATTTACTTGTTGGTTGTCAAATGCATGGGATAATAGATATGTCTATTTTTTTTGTTGGCTGAAATATCAAGTGAGTAATTACATACATGTGTTTAATGAACTTTAGATAAAATAGTCATGTTTTTCGAATTTAAATAATTAAAGAAATTAAAGATAGTAGTATTCAATTTTTACAGAGAACCTTTTTTTCTGTCTTTACTTAAAAAGAAATAAAACTTTCCCATGTTGACCTAGTCATACTTGTAACAGGTCGTCTTGCTTTAACTATATTAACTTGACCTATCTCACCTTGTTGTTCATCTAACTTTTTGGCCTGTTCATTTCTTCTTTCTTGTGTAATTAGACTCAAAAGATACACACTAGAACTTATCACTTTGAACTGTTTTGCTTCTGACACAATAAACTCATATGACTTGTCCTTTATCTACAGTATCAATTAATTGGGCCTTTGCATATGATCACAAACAACACTTCTTCATCCTGCCATATGTTTTGCTAAAGAACTCTGGTTTACTCCAATTTCAATTAATATATTTATTACCTGGAGCCTCACTGTGAAAGCTACCACGGTTATATCCTGTTCGCTATTTATTTTTATGTTGCCTTCTTCTTCCTCATTTTGAGTACCGTATAGCTCTTCTTTACTATGGAAAGTAAACACTATGTAGGAGCCATTTTCCAGTTGTGTTGTTTTGAAAAGGAGTCAATTTACAATCTTCTGTCTAAGAGACTAACCCCTGGCCCCATACTGTTAAATTTATGCAGAAACTTGGATTCTCTCACTTTGAAATCTTTAGTCTTTTTTGTGCTGACATTTCTGTCACTACACAGTGTCATTTTTTTTTTCATTTTAATATATAGGTTCAGATTCTCTTTATATAGATGATCTTTGAAGATCTTTCATAACATGGTTTGAAATTAGATATTGGAGTTCTCAGAATACATGAAAAATGGTCTTAGCAGGTTGTCTTAGTGAGTTCTTTCTCCCGCCCTCTTGCAGAGTAGGAAACTCCACATTTACACTGACAGAGCTCCAGGTCCTTCTTGAGCAGATGGCATCCTGCCCTGTGCCACATGTCAGATTTGGAATGTCAAGGTTAAGACAGGCTTGGAAAGATGCAATTCTTGTTAACAGTCAGTGCTAGCAAAGTCTAATGATTCTGAGTTGTTCTGTATAATCACCTATACATCTTCCCTAGAAGATATGCAAATAAGCAGTTACTGAATGGGTTTTAGCCTAATAGCTTACAATTATCCAAACAAAGTATCCAACGAAACCTGAAGGTGGTAGAGAGATATCTTTTTTCAGACTTTAGAGAATTAGAACATTTATTTCTATCAAACATATCCTGTCTTAGGACATAATTAAGATGAGTGTGACTCAGCAACATATGCCTATGTGACAAGATGAGCAGATCAAGGCCGGGCAGTTGAGAGTCTAGATGGCTAAGGAATCTGTTCTTTGTCCTGTATTGTTCCCGGGTGTCCTGGAACAGGTGGAGGGCTACCAAGCTGAAGCCTAGCAGGACCTAGCTTCCCTGTCTGCTAGTCTACGGCTCTTGCGGTCCTTGTTGGAGAAGGGGCAGCAACTGGGTGTGAATGTGTTTGATGCCCGTCGCCTCCAGCAGCAGATTGAACAGGCATGATGGCTAGATGAAGTGATGCAAGCACTGGCTCCCTGAGCCCAAAGGGGTTTTCTGGTCATAATGCAGGGGCTGTTGGTTAAAGGCACCAAGGTAGCCTCCAGCCCTTCTGTGGACAAGGCCCGAGCTGAGCTTCAGTAGCGGCTGACCATTGCAGAACGCTGGGAGGAAAAGGTGCATTTCTGCTTGAAGGACAGGTGGGCCCAGCCTTTTCACATACATACCCTGACTCTAGACCTCAGAGATTGAGGGTGATCTGTGTACAGCATCAGTGACTTACCTTGGTACCCGACTCCAAATTAGGCATCTGCCGACCTGTAAAGAATGGTATGACATTCAGTCTGATACCTATTTTTACTATGTAAAATCAGTAAGTGAGTAACTTCCTGGACTTAGTTCTTAGATTATAGATATCAGATATGATGTATAAGACATGTGTATTTGTATTTGTATAGAGAGATCCTCAGAATCGGTTGATGATGGCTCACTTGATGTCTGTTGAATTATTTCTTGTGCCTGCATTACTCAGGGAAATGTAGGACCCAAAAGACGCACATATTCTGGTAATATTTAAGAATGAATTTCTCTTTCCTTCAAAACGTTTAGGCAGACACATTCACCAACAACATTGGAAGCCATTATCCATGAAGTAGAAAACATCCCTGTTTAGCTGCCTACCATTCAGGCACTAAAGATGCTCTGATGAAGGCACTGGCATGGATTGCTGATGTGGATGTGATCCACGTGAGGACCTTGTTTTCTTAGTTTTGTACTGTAGGCGTTCACCTAGAACAAAGAGTCTGTCTGAGACCTTTTAAATCAGTTGGCTTATGTTGGACTCGGAGGAACCAGGTGGAGGAGCAACCTAAAGAAGATGAGACTATCAAGGTAAGAATGACAGAAAGAGAACCATATGTATGGGCCTGTAGCTGAACAGGCATCATCAAAGGGAGAGGGCAGTATAAAGCAAAGTATAGCTATAAGTGGCCTGTAATTGAATCTTTTTTTCCTGATCCAGGGAAACTAGGAGTTCTGGATAGAAGGTATCCCTTTTTTTTTTTTTTTTTTACTTTAGAATAGTCTAGATATTCTCATATATATATTTTTAATGACAGCATAGCATGATGCTCAGCACAGTTGAGAAATAATGAGTTTTGACATACTTTAACTGAATGGTGACTACTGCCCATGCTTAGATGACTTGAATGGCCTGTAGCTATGGGCCGAGACCTACCTGTGGGTCTCGAAGGGCTGAGAGAGCTAGAGCTGCCCGTACTGACAGCATACTCCTGGAGGGAGAAGGCATCCAAGAACTTCCTACAGAAGAATTCATTTTACACACTAGTGAAGGTGAGGCCTGAGCCTTTTAATTCTTTGAGATGATATAAGAGAAAATAAGAGTTGGTTTGTGCTAGGGATGCGGCAGGGAGAGAGGTAGGAGAATCATGGCCATTCCTTCCCCTCCTGTGTGCCTCAGATGCTCTGCCCACGTGTAGATGCTAGATCAGATGACAATAGATGGAGTCGGTAAATGGAGAAGGAGCTGGGATTATGCCTATAATGACATGGAGCTGGGATTATGCCTATTATGACACAGAGCTGCTAGGAGTAACTGCACAGGACCTCAGTGACCCAGGCTCTGTGGTAAGGAGTTTGGTCCCAGGTGAGAAGAGCCTGTCGATGACAGTCTGAAGGGGTGACCATGGCAGAATGTTAATAGCACCAGAGAAGGAATGGGGTACTTAGCCTCCTCTCCTCTGTCCTGGCCATGGCAGATTGTGGCCTTCAAGGAGGGGGAAGAAAGAAAAGGAGGGTATCTTGCAGCTGCTTCACACCAACTCAGCCAAGCCCAGTCCACTGGCATCATCAACCACGGCTGCCTCTGCCACTTTCATCTGTGTGTGTGGGCAGGTGCCAGCTGTGGTGGGAGCGCTGTGGTGGGAACTTTGTCAGGAGTGGTTCCACGTGGGATGTGTGTCGGTACCCCGCATTCTCAGCTCCCAAGGGCCCAGTCTCGCCTCATCCCCATAGCTGGCCTGGTGTGAGTTGGACACCAAGTTATGCATGTGCTCATGGCACCCACGTCTAGAGACCATCCTTGCATTACTGTAGCCCTGCATAGACTGCCTGTTTGGCTGCCTGAGGGTGAGGCACTTTAGTACCTTGCAGAGGGAGCCATTGGCTGGCAAGGCCGTGCTAGGCAGGTTCTGGTTTTTGAGGATGTGACAGCTTTTTTGGCACAGCTGGCTGATGTTCGTCTACAGCTCCAATCTAATCCTCGGCTAGACGAGCTTCCTAACCATCTTTCAGCCTCTGCCTTTGACCCTCTAGGAGGAAGTAACAAGAATATGCCTCAGGTAAACTTGGTAGCCCAGCTCTTATCAGTTTCTTTTTATCTCTTAGCCATATCCCTGTTTACACTCCAGTCTTGTGCTTGGTGTCTATTATGCATTGTTTTAGTCTAGCATTCCTGGTCTATTCTGCATTCTGTCAAGATGTCTGCCTTCCTTCTTCAGGAGATGGGGGTACGGGTCACAAACGTAGGGTCATGCGAGGAAGAATAGGCCTATTTTTCTGTTCCTATTCATTCCTCCTTGCCTCGGCAGGTTCAGGGGTTGCTGGAAAATAGAGACAGAATGATGTGTACTGATGACATAGCCCTTGCACAGGACCCAAGTAAGACAGGTAGATCTGAGTGTGGGTAGGCTATTGATTAGATAATACCAGAGTAACCTGCTTGATCTTTGCTCTGTTGTAGTGGTAGGGTCCAAGCAGAGGGAATTGTCTAACAAAACTTGCGCAGCCACACAGCCTCCTCCCCAGTCCTGGAGCTGCAGTCCCTCATTATTGCCACAGTTGTCTGATCCTGTATTGGAACTGTCTGAAGAAACCCGGGCCCCACTGGAGAAGCTCATGTTGGAGGGCGATGTGTTTGAGGTTACCTTGGATAAAAACTACAGCATCTGGCAGCTGTTGCCGCCTGGGCCGCCTCCAGTCCTGAAGCGAATTCGTACACTTCCGGAGGTGAAAAATTGGTTCATGGCAAGGTCAGAGGTCATGCAAATCAGGCAAGGAGTCCAAGTCTGCCCACTGACCCACTACGCTTTTCTGCTCGTCTTTGTGTGATTA
The DNA here is from genome assembly GCA_030015415.1 of Cynopterus sphinx. Taxonomy (NCBI): domain Eukaryota; kingdom Metazoa; phylum Chordata; class Mammalia; order Chiroptera; family Pteropodidae; genus Cynopterus; species Cynopterus sphinx. The sequence goes on from JAKZJJ010000038.1 coordinate 336,406, forward strand.
TAGCTGGAGAAGCCTGAGCATCAAGCGTCTTGGTTTTGGAAAAGGAACAGCGGTGACAGTGGAAAGCAGATCTGGGTCGAAAGAGCAAGGATCTTCTACAAGAAGAGTTAGAGGCAAAAAAGGCCCAGAGCTCAGGAGTTAAGTCTGAGGAACAAGAGTTTGTGGAGCAAGCAGATCATGAAAATATATATCTGACAGCTACAGACCATGGTCCCATTTTGAATATAACCAGAATAGCTTACAACAGAGAGATTCGTGTCCCATGACCTCTTTTCCTTCTTTAACCCCTTTATTACACTTGTCTCACCCTCAGCACCAAGTGTCGTGACAGGCAGCATAAACACTGTTTTATTTTAAATTTCACTGATCCTGGACCTACTTTCCTGTTGAGAATTTGTCGCTTTAGTGTTTGATGTCCTAAGGGTAGTGTTTCAAGGTCATTTCCAAAGGACGGTGACCAGTATGCCTCTTTCCAGAATTCCCTTGGCAGCAGCATTACTGGCACTAGCATATAGTGATTTTCTGAGCCTGATTCTTTCTAGACTGTGGCAACTAAAACTTGAAAAGGCCAATGTGTCTAACTTTTTATCGAGTATTTTTTATTGCTTCTTTTATCTTTCAACTATTTGGGGGATTTAAGTCTTTTTGCACCTTTGTTTTATCACCCTTTTCTCACTGTGTTTAAAAATGAGGCAGGGGAATCCCACATAGCATGATGTAATTACTTGTTAGTAGAGCAAAACAAGAAGTTCTTCGTTCCAGCAGCTGGCAGTTTTGAATTTCATTCCTTCTCTTAAAAGTTAAACAAACAGTGGGTGATTTTAAAACTGATATGCACTTCTTGGAATACAGGACTGAAGGACTAACGTCAGCAAATCTAAAACGTTTTAAAACGCATGATCCTTTTTACGGAAAAGCTAAGGAAGTACTAATTTCCTGTAACTTCAAGTTTAATTCTCTCACTTCGTTTTTCTAGCATAATTCATTGAAATGTTTTTTCCCTCTCTAACAGCTTTATTATATCTTTATTGAAAACTCTATTAGCTGCAGTCATGGGTTCTGTTGCATTGTTTCAGTGTACCCATCATTCTATTGTTGAACTATGTTTGTCCTTTTAGGAATGACACTCAGTTGTCTTGTTTACTAAACTTTTCATAAGTTGAGTAGTCAATACAGTAAAATGATTCCTCCCACTTGATTCCTGCTGACTCTAGCAAGTGCAGGCCTACTTCACTGTATAAAATAGGTCTACACACAACCTGTTAAGAACCAGGTCACACAGCAGGAGTTGAGTGACAGGCAAGTGAGCAAAGCTTCATCTGTACTTGAAGCAGCCACTCATCAAAACAGCATCACCACCTCAGCTCCACCGCATCATCAGGCATTAGATTCTCAGGTGGTGGTACTGAAAAAGTCAGAGAACATACCCTAAAAAAAATCTAGAAAGCACCTTTCAGTCTACATTTGAGCTTGGTCCTAGCATAACCATCATTAATGGGGAGTTGCTTCCTTCACTTTTTTTCCTTCATGTCTAGAGAATCGAAGTCCAGGTTTTGGTAAGAAAGGTGGCTTTCACAATCTTCCCACTGTTTCTCCCAGTGACCCCCTGAAGTGTGGGATATTCCTAGTCTGCATGAAAGATCTCCCTAGCCCTCGTCATATTCCTGCATACCAGACTTAGGGGATTTACAATAGTGCTTATAATCAGGGTCTGCCAACCCCAACTTCCTCAATGTAGTCTGTCTATATGACTTAATGTCCTGACAGAATGGCATTGCTTTCACACCACAGACAACCATGTCTTTCTACCTGCACGCCATTATACAAACTCTGTATTCAAATCTCAAGAAAAATAAAAGCACTGTTGTCATGTAGCTACTGTTCTCACGCAAAGGTGGTGATTTCATCAAGTCATGTACTTGATGGATAAAAGGGAAGAAAAAAACATATCCCGGGGAGCAATCAGTTCGATATGGACACCAGTATGGATGTTAAAACAAAGCACCTCAAGACACCATCTTGATTCCTGTGTTTCCTCCTTCTGACTATCCTTGTGTATAACAGCTAGTGTTTTCACCTTAGCGATTTATCAGGAGCTCTCTTCCTTTTCCATCTGGTGACAGGGGTTTGGTACTGCTGGTTGTCAGGGGATGGATGGTTCTCAGCAAAGACTGCAGGTACCCTTTGGACGCTTGGTGCCTCTGTGTGAGTGAAAGAAAGCCTGGCTTTAACATCGGGAAAAAAATCCAAGTGTTATGAAACAGAAAATTGGCTGGTAGTTTAAGGATAAACTATCCTTTAGTAAAACCTGGAGCTTGTCTTTCAAATTATCAAAAAAAGTCACAAACAAAAATGCAAAGATATTGACTTCTATTTGCCAAGGTAATTAACTTTGCCATTGTTACTGCATCATACGGCTTCAAATTTGTCTTTCGTTCTTTGTATCTGAAGGCCTCCCGTTAATATTTCTTGGAGGGCATTATACTAACACATGAAACACATGTAATTTTGTTTGGGTATTCCCTCTTACTAAATATGTCATTTCACTATATTCTTGCCACTGTGGTTTATGATGATAAATTGGTCTTTAATTTTGTTTCATTTTTACAGGAGAGTCACTTCTCTTTTGCTCCTTTTAAGACTGTGTCTTTGGTTTTTAACTATTTGATTGCATTGCACCATTATGTTTCTCCCGCCAACCCGCTTTATTTGGAGTTTTTTCTTTTTTTTTATTTAGTCTGTAAATTGATATCTTTTATCAAACTTGAAACGTTATCAGCCTTTAATTCTTCAAATATTCTTTTTGTTTCTTTTGCTATAATTTCTTAAACTCCCAAATTATATTTGTACACTTCACATTTTTTCTCACAGTTCTCTTAGCATCTATTAATTTTCTCAGAATGATTTTCTTTCTACTTTTGACTGAATAAAATTCTTTGATCTATCTCCAAGTTTGCTGATTCTTTCATCTGCCTACTCAGGTATGTTGTGGAAATGCTCTAGTGTGTTTTAAGATCCAGAATGTGTTCCCTTCAAAGTTTTAGTGTTATTGATAGCCCGTATATGTCATTTTTTTATTTTCTAGAGTTTTTGAGCATATTCTAAAAAATTGACATTGTCTAGTCTTTTTTCAATTGAGTTCAATGTCTGTGCTTATTCGGAGACAAATTTTTTTTTAAATAAATTGCCCACACCTTTTTTTCATGATTATTATTTAAGAACTGATAATCAGCCTCTCCACTGCTTAGTTCTTTTACATTGGTATGGTACCTTCCTCAAGGAGTTTCTATACTATTTTCTAAAAACACATGTTGTGTGGTTCCTTAAGTATCTCTTACTTTAGCTCAACTGTTATTTAGTAGTCTAACACAGAGGTCAAATATAACTGGGGGGAAAAAAATAAAACGTATGGCTGACAATGAAACAATATGAATTCAGGAGTGTTGACTTCCACAAAATCTAACTAACAATAGGCTCTATTGACCTGGAAGTGTTACCAATAACAGTTAACTAGCACGTGGTGTAAAGTATATAATATATTATATTCTTAGAATATAGCAAGCTCAAGAAAACTGTTAAAACAATATGAAAAAATTTCAGTATTGAAAAAGATTTGTGTATAAGTGGGCCCTGTGTCAATTTTCTTTGGTTCAGAAAGAGTCTGGAATTAGAAAAGGTAAAGATTAGATCCTGTGTTGGTCCTTCAGAGAGATTACAATGTTTAACAGAAAAACACATTTCTTTCAGAAGAGGTCCACCCTGCTCCCTCCTGAACCAGGAATATGGGCTACAATGACAGGAAGTGGGACGTGGGTAATTAAAAATGACACAAAAGTCTCCTAATGAGTTTCAGTGGCTCTTCTAATTCAGTATCTGAAGAGTATCATCCAGAGTTTTGATAAAAGTTGATGTGGTCAACATGCTAGTTTATATGGTGTTTGGGGGCACAGACAGTCCTGGAAATTCCATGCACCTCCAATTTTGCTGATGTGTTTCTGAACTTCTCATCTTCTGAGGTGTTCTACCTATAAATGCTGATTTAATGGTCCTGTATATGGAAATGAGTGTCATAGAGGTAAAAGCTACCCTTCTTAACACCAAATTTTCCTGACTGCATCAGACTAACAGGGTTTTCCTTTTATATGCTATAGGTCATCTCAGTTTACAAACCGATTATGTCTGGTAACCTCTCTTACGTGTAATTTATAACCTACATCTTTCTAGAATGTAGACAGAGGATAAAGACTTTTTAAATCCTGGCCAATACTGAGAAGATTAGGAGCATGGCAAAGTGAGGAAATGTCCCGAGATCTCTTTTGTTGAAATACAACAAGCTGAACATCGAAAACTAGACAGATAATAGCCAACCTGCACACATGCATGTCTGAGTGAGCTATCTGCGCATTAGAGCTTCTACCCTTCAGAGTCTGGTGGGTAGACCGGGAGGAACAAAGAAGCTGGCTGCCCTCACAGCCAGAATTTCCTGTATAACGAGGTGTACGGTAGAATTTGCAGCCAGTCCCCCTAAAAGCTCTGCCTGAAGGATCTGTGATCTCCACACAGTCAAGGCCAGGGATTGAGCAGAGAGTGGAGCAGGAGCAAGAGCTGTGCCTTAGCAGTGGTGGTTGTGGAATGGAAGGCTGAGAGACAGACACTATCAGCTACCCCGACCCAATGAACCAGAGCAAGGCCTTCCTCCATTTTATGTCTTTTCACACTTACCAATGTGGAGCCCCAGTGGAACTGACACAAGCAGTACTGAGTGGAAGACCACTCTGGGTACCACAGACAGGCCAGGGCCAAGGATCTCTGGCTTGAGTATTTACTGTGCCAGAGAGAAAAAAAGACATTATTCGTTGCAGAGATCTAAGAGGCTTGTATGCCACCTACTATAGAAAGAGACACCTCTATTTAGAGTCTTCTTTCTAAAAGAAAAAAGCAGACTACATTTGCATTAATGCCCAGGCGCAGAAAGAGTCCAACAAACACCATGGACTAGCAGAGTGACAAGGCAGTTCAAAAATAAAAGAGTAAAGCTCCAAAAAATAATTTTAAAAACTGAGAAATATACAAGTTAAATGACAGAATTCATTGTGGCACTTCTGAATAAACAAGGAGATGCAAATACATCAGATCAACAATTCTAGGAAAAAAGGATCAAAAAAGACCTAAATGTTGTTAATAAGGAAACTGAAACTAAAAAAACTAAGCAGAACTACCAGAGATAAGAAACAGTAAAAGAGATGAAGAGGGAAATAATGAGCTTAGGAAACAGAGATGACTAGATAATGCGAAGCATCAGTCATATCGAGGACGGAAATTTGGAAGTGCTTCAGAAGAAAGAAGAAGAGAATGAAAAATACTGAGAGAACTGGCTGATGCCATCAGAAAAGGCAACATATGAATGGAAATACGAGAAGACGATAAAGAGAACAGAGTGTATTCAAAAATTGACAAGAATTCCCCAAATCCAAAGAATCAACTGGAGATTCGAATACAAGAAGCTAACAGAACATGCAAATATCTCAAAGCAAAAAGGTCTTCTCCAAGACACAGTATATTAAAATTATCAAAAATTCATAATAAAGAAGGAATTATCAAAACGGCCAGGCATAAGATGACCTGTAACAGAAAACTTAGTCAACTGTCATCGGACTTCTCAGTACAAACCTTACAAGCCAAAAAGGACTGGAATCAAATATTCAATCAAAAGAACCATCAGCTAAGAATAATGTATCCAGCTAACTTCTTCTTTAGATCAGAAGGAGACATAAAGACCTTTCCAGACATACTAAAGGGGAGGAAATTCTCCACTACGAGGCCTGCATTACAGGAAGTACTGGAAGTGGTCAGCCCATCTGAAGCAAAACAACAACAACAACAACAACAACAAAAACAACAACAACAACAAAAAATATATGTGTGAGTATACGTATATTTTATATATGTAAAATTAAATATATACATATATGTAAATATATGCACAATATGTATACATATATGTAAACACAAACACACACACACACACACACACACACACACACATATATATATATATATATATATATATATATACATATATGTAAACACACATACACTCACACACACACACATATTAAATGAGCATATATATCAAGAGTGAGACAGCTGGCAGGTGAAAAGAGCAGCACAGGCGAGCCGTATTAGAAACATTCAGATAAATGCTATTGCAACTTAGAAATGAATGTTCCGCATTCATCGGGACAAAGTGACAATAACATAAAAAAGGAGGATTCAGCAGTTGAAATTCACAGGCGGAAAAGAGATAATGCACATGTAGAAGGAAATGAACTAATGTGCGTACATCCGTTATGTTAGCTTAACAGTAACCCACACCCTAAAGATCCTGAACTTGGGTATACAACATAAAACAAGAAGGACTAGGAGAAATATTCACTAGACCCCACCAAATTATAATAACAATGCAAGGACAAAGAAACAATGGAATTTCTGAGCTACCAAAGAAAAAGATAAAATAGCTATAGGAAAACATATTTCAATAATCACCCTAAATGTAAATACCCTGAACTCAAGAACAAGAATCCATGGAGTTGCAGATTGCATCAAAGTACAAAGTGCCATCACAACCTGACTTGAGGAGGCACATCTCAGTTCCAAAGACAGATACAGACTCAATGTGAAAGGGTGGAAAATTATATTTCAAACAAATGTCATTCAGAGAAAAGCAAGAGAAGGGGTACTAATATAGGATCAAACTGACTTCAAAATAATAATAATAAAGAAAAAAAACAGTAAAGAAAGATATCTATGCTCCCAACTCGGGAGCCCAGAATTATGTAAAATGAATACTAACAGAACTAAAGGGAGCAACAAGACAAAATCACTATTGTAGTAGGGAACCTAAAGACCCCACTGTCAGAAATGGACAGGTCATACAAACAGAAAATCAATAAGAAAGTAGCATCCTTACATGGCACATCAGACCAACTGGACAAAAGTGACATTTCCAGAGGCTTTTATCTCCAAATTGCTGCTTATAAATTTTTCTCTAATGCCCGTGGAACATTCTCATGGATTGAACACGTACTGGGACACAGAGAGAACTTGAACAAATGTTAAGAGGGTTGAAATCATACCAACCATATTCTCTGACCATACGGCTTTGAAGCTGGAGAGCAATTGTCAAAGTAAGGTGGGAACAGACACAAATACATGGAGATTAAGAACGTACTTCTGAAGAACAACAAGGTCAGAGAAGAAACAAAAGGAGAGATCAAGAGATAAGTAGAAATTAATTACCATTATAGTACAACATGTCATGCTTTGGGAATGTGGCATAAATGGTCATAAGAGGAAAGTTCATATCCTTATAGGCCTATCTCCAAAAGCAAGGATAAACCCAAATAAACAAATGCTTCATCTTAAAAAACTAAAACTGAACAAAGGAAGCACAAAGTCAGCAGAAGGAAAGAAATCAGCAAAATTAGAGCCAAATAAATGCAATAAATAAAACAAAAACAATCAAAAAAATTAATGCAACAAAGAGCTGGTTTTGTGAAAAGGGTAATAAAATTGACAAACCCCTGGCTAGAATCACTAAAGAAGAAAGAGAAAGGAAACCAACAAAATCAGGGATGCAAGAGGGGAAATTATGACAGACACCACAGAACTTCAAGGATCATAGAAGAATACTATGAAAAGTATATAACACCAATTACCCTAGAAGAAATGGACTGGTACTTAGGTGGGGATCAAGAAGAGCTGGAAAATTTAAATAGATCATTTCATTCGACAGTTTGAAAATTCAAACAATCATCAAACTTACCGGAACCTGAAAGTGCAGGACCACATGACTTTACCAGGGAATTCTACCAAACATCCAAAGAACACTGAATACCTATTGTCCTCAGACTCTTTCCAAAAATCTAGGTGGAGGCAAGACTTCCCAACTCACCTCATAAGGCCAATATTTCCCTGATACCGAAACTTGCAAGACATAACGCACAAAAAGAAAAAGCACAGAGAAAACTCTCTCATGAACATAGACACAAAAATTCAAAATAAGGTACTAGCAAAAGGAATACAGCAACAGAGTAAAAAGATCATACACCATATCAAGTGGAATTCATTCCAGGGACACAGGGATGGTTCAATAGATGCAAATCCATAAATGTGATACATTGCAAATTAAATAATATGAATCATAGAATCATATTCATAGAAGCAGGAAAAGCCTTTGACAAGATACAACATCCACATATGATCAAAACAAAATCAGTATAAGGAAGCAACTTAACATAATTAAGGCTATATGTAACAAACTCTCAGACAACTTTGTATTCTTAATGGTGAAAACGAAAAACCTTTCCTCTGAGACCAGGAACAAGGCAAGGCTGTCCACTTTCGCCCCTGTTATTCAACATAACACTGGAGGTCCTCGCGAGAGCAATTAGACAAAGAAGGATAATAAAGATAAGGCATCCAAATAGAAAATCAAGTCGAACTGAAACCTTTTGTGGATGACATGATTCTCCGGACAGAAAACCCTAAGGACTCCCCCAGAGCACTACTAGAAACAATAAGCAAATACAATAAAGTTTCTGAGTACAAAATCAACATTCAAATATCCACCACATTCCCATGCTCTAAAAATGAAGTCAAGAAGAAAGTAGAGAGACACAATTACTTTTGCAACTTCAGTGAAAAGAATACAATATCCAGGAATAAATTTACCAAAACACGTGAAGGATCTCTATATTGAAAACTATAAGAACTTATTGAAAGGAGTGGAAGATACAAGGAAAAAGAATAGATACTCCATGTTCATAGACTAGCAGACTCAACATAGTTAAAATGACTTCATTACAACTTAAAGCATTATTTAGATTTAATGCTATCTTCACCAAAAACCTATTGGCACTTTTTAACAAATGGGAACAAAAAATGATCAGATTTGTCAGGAAACACAAAAAAACTCAAATGGCCAAAGCGATCCTGAGAAAAAAATGAGCCATCACTCTGCCTAACTTCGAATTTTACTACAAAGCAACAGTAATCAAAATGGCATGGTATTGGCAGCAAAACAGACACGAACCAGTGAAACAGAATCAAGACTCCAGAAGCAAACCCATATATATGGGCAAATATTTTCACCAGAAAGACCCAAAAACATACAGTGGAGAAAAGAAAGCTCCTTCAAAAATTGGTGCGGAGAAAACTGGAAAGGCAGCAGCAAAAGAATGAAAGTAGACTGTTGTCTGTCACAACACACCTAAATTACCTCAAAATAGATTAAGGACCTGAACATTAGCCGTGGAAAAAATAAAGGTGCAGAACCAAAACAACTGACAATAACTAAACCCAAGGGATCATGGACCGAAAGAGAATTTTATGAATTTGACCTCAAAGGCAAGGGAAGGAAAAGCAAAAATAAATGAATGAGATTATGTCAGACTCAAAAGCTTCTGCTCAGCAAAAGAAACCTTCAACGAGGTAAAGAGACAACCACTGGAATGGGAAGATATATTTGAAAGCAACACCTCCCATAAGGACCTAATATCCAAAATATATACAAAGAAAGCAACACTTGTGGTAAGGGCATAATATCCCAAATATACAAGCAACTCATACAACTCAGTAACAATATAAAAGCAAATCATCTAGTCAAAGAATGGGGCAGTGGACCTCAACTGACACTTATCCCAGGAGGAGCATAAATGGCCAACAGATACTGGAAAAGTTACTCAGTATTGCTATTGGGAAAATGAAAAATTTTAACCACAATGAGATACCATCTCACACCTCTTAGAATGGCTATAATCAACAGGACATGTAATGACAAATGTTGGAGAGGACGTGGAGAAATAGGAACCGTCATACACTGCTGGTGGGACCGCAATTTGGTATGGCCGTATGGAAAACAGTATGGAGGTTTCTCAGAAAACTAAGAATTGCTCTATCATATGATCCAGCGATCCCTCCACTCGGCATTTACCCCAAAGTCTTGACAATGCACGTCTGAACAGGTATTTGCACACCACTGTTCACAGCAGCATTAGTCCCATTGGCCAGGACATGGAAGCAACTGAAGTGTCCTGTGATAGATGATTGGATAAAGAAGCCATGGCACCTATATTCACTGGAATATAACTCGGCAATGAGAAGAGATGAAATACTGCCATTTGCGACAGCATGCTAAGTGAAATAAGTTAGAAAAAGTTAAAAACCATGATTGATTTCACTCCTATGCGGTGATAAAAGTCTAAAAGCAAACATGACAGACAGAGACACGTGGAACAATTCAGTAGACTAGTGTTTACCAGAGGCAGACGTGGGGAAGTTGGGGAGGGGGAGGTAGGTGGCAGAAAAAAGGGTTAAATTTGGTGATGGAAAGAATTCTAACTCTGGGTGGTTAACACATAATGCAACATACTGCTGAAGTGCATACTTGGAAACATGAAATTTTGTTGTTCACTTTCATCTCAAAAAAGCTTAAGACTAAAAAAATAATCAGTGTTTTTCAAAGGGAGCTATGTGTGTGTGTATCCTGACGATAAATTCTTAGGGCTTCCTCTTTTACCGTGGTTTTGAGTTTTTGTATGTGATCATTGTCCTAGTCCTCCTTGGACAGCCGCTTTTTACTGTACCAAAGTGGACACGCTCTCTTTGAAAAGAATGAACTGCATAACACAACAAAACTGATATCCTACATACTTTCCTGAATTTATCAACGCCTTTGGGAAGGGGCTATTACTGTAAACTTGCCTTATGCATATTCCACGGAGTTTTGCTTTCTAGAATATGAGTTTCCTTATGGTGTATTTATAAACCCTGGATTCTCCTGTGCGCATAGAGATAAAACTTCACGCTTATATAAATCAGGGCCTCCTCTCCTCATGTTTGAACACTCTGTACATAAGCAACCTCCTTCTGGATGTGTAGTAAACTTACTGACTGTGAAAGACTCATAAAATCAGGAAGGAAGTCGGCACATAAATTCAAAGGAACATAGGTAGCAGTGTGAACAATTATACGCCAACGACGTGGACAACTTAGAAATTAATAAATTGCTAAAACATAAAACATACAAAACAAACTTTAAGAAATGTAAAATATGAGCACATTAATATCAAGCAAAGAGACTGAATCAGTAACCTTCCACATTCCAGCAGAAAAGCCCAGGACCAACTGGCTTCATTGCTGAATTCTACCTAAATTAAAGAATTCTTACAGAGCCTTCTCAAACTCTTTCAAAAACTTGAAAATGAGGAAAAACTCCCAGTCTCATTAGATGAGGCCAATGTTATCCTGATCTCAAGCCAGATAAAAAAGCTACAGGTCAACTTGCGTGATGAATATAGCTGCAAAAACTCTCAACAGTATACTACTAGCAAATCCAATTCAACGTCAAAGAATCATGCACTATGATTAAGTGGGAGTTCTTCCAGGGGTGCAAGGGTAGTTCAACATATGCAAACCAACAAATGTGATACTTCACAATAAAATGAAACATAAAAATCATATGGTCATCTCCATAGATGCAGAAAAAGCATTTGACTTCCTTGCACGATAAATTGCTCAACAACTTAGGTAAAAAGAAATATACCTATTCCACTAAATGCCACATGACAGACTCACTGTCAGCACAATGGTGAAGGATTACAAACTTCTCTTCTAAGATTAAGAACAAATAAGAGTGTCCATGCTCCCCACTACCGTAGTAGAGGAGAGACCCTAGACAGGGCTATTAGACGAGAAAAAGAAATAAAAGGCATTCAAATGGGAAAAGACGAAAAAATATCTCATTTACAGATGATATGATCTTACATATAGAAAAGCTTAAGATGCCAACAACATTTGTTAAAATAATGCTGAAAAGTTTCAGAATTAAAAGAAATCCAAAAATTAGTTACATTACTATCTACTTACAATAATCTAAAAGAAATCTAAAAGTACACTCCTACCATTTATAGTCGCATCCAAAAAAAATAGAGCACTCAGTTATAAACTTAAGAAAAGAGGTGAAGGTTAAAGATGCGTACAAGGTATTGATGTAATAAATTTATTCCTGGAGACAAAGATGGTTAAATATTTGAAAGTCTGTGTATTATATCACATTAACAGATTGAAGAAAAGCTATATGGTCATTCTTTATCAAAGCCATATGATCATTCTTCATCATAGCATTTAACAAAACACACCACACTTTAATAAAAATATCAATTAAACCAGAAAAGAAGGAAACTAGCTCAGTAAAATAAAAGCCATATATGAAAAACCACAGCATCACACAAAAGGTGAAAGTTCCAAGTTTTCCTAATACTGCTAATGAGTCAAGCATGCCCACCCTTGCCACTTCATTTCTCTGAAAAAAACATTTAATTTTAAAAGTTTGTTTTTTTTCAATTAGGTTGACATTAAGTATTATATTATTTTCAGGTATGCAGCATTTATACAACCTTACCAAGTGATCCCCCTGATTAGTCTACCTCCTACCTGACACCATACATAATTAATACATTATTATTGACTGTATTCCACATGCTGGACTTCACATCCCATTGACCATTTTCTCACTGTTTTCATCTAACCCTCCACCTCCTTCCCATCTGGCAACCATTATTTCTATCAGTTTCTGAGATTGTTTTTTTTTTTTTTTTTCACTTTTTATTCCACGTAAAATTGAACTAATATGGCATTTGTATTTGTCTTTCTCTTTCTTAATTATTCCACGTTTCATTATACAATAATGTCCATCTAAATGGTTGAAAATTATGAAATTTAATCTTTTTTTTTCATGCTGAGTAAGTTTGCATATTATATGAGCTTCACATCTTTATCCATTTGTCTTTTGATGGGCACCCAGGCTGATTCCATATTTTGGCTATGATAAATAGAGCTGCAATCAACATAGGGGTACATGTGTCTTTTCAAATTAGGGTTTTCTTTGGATTTCTTTGGACCAATACCCAGAAGTATAGTTTTCTGGGTCTATGTTAATTTTTGAGTATCTTACATACTGGTTTCTACAGTGGCTGCACCAATTTACAATTCCACCAACAGCACATGAGGGTCCCCTTTTCTCCACAGTTTTGCCAGCACTTGTTGAGTTATTGATGGTGGACTGTCCAACAGGTGAGAGGTGATAACTCATTGTGGTCCTAATTTTCATTTCCCCGATTTGTGACATGGAACACCTTTGCATAGGTTCATTAGCCATATATATGTCCTCCTTGGAGAAATTTCACTTCTGGTCATCTGCCCATTTTTTTTTATTGGATATTTGTTTTTTTTTTTCAGTTGAGTTCCATGAGTTCTTTATAAGTTTTACATATTAGCTCCAAAACAGATGTGTCATTAGCAAATACCTTCTCCCATTCAATATTGTCTTTTCGTTTTGTTGCTGGCTTCCTTTGCTGTGCCAAACATTTTTAGTTTGGTTTCGTTCCATCTGTTCTTGCCACTTTTATTCAACATAGCACTGGGAGTTTTAGCAAGAGCAATTAGGCAAGAAAAAATAATATCTAACTGGAAAGAAATGAAATTATCTGTGCTTGCAGATGATATGTAGAAACCCAAGGATTTCTAGCAAAAGACAAAAACAAAAACAAAAGAAAAGAAAAAAAAAAACAGAAAACAAAACAACTTGCAACTAATACGTGAATTGAGTAAGTAGGAAAATACTTATAAAACAACCAACAAATATCAGTTACGTTTTCTATAACTAAAATTAACCCAAAAATAAAATTCAGAAAATATTCCATTTATGACATTAAATAAAAGACTTAAGAATTAATTTAACCAAGGAGGTGAAAGAACTGTACAATACAACTTATAAAACACTGCTGAAATGAATTAAAAACATAATTAATGAAAACACAGTCCATGTTCATGGACTGTGTTAATATTGTTAAAATGGCCATACTACCCAAAGTGATTTACACATTTTATACAATGCCTATCAAATTTCCAATGACACGTTTTTGCACTAATAGAAAAACAGACCCTAGAATTCACAAGGAATCTCAAAGGACTGTGAGTATTCAAAGCACCCCTGAAAAGAAACAAAAATGAAGGACTCCCGCTTTCTGATTTCAAATATTACTACAAAGCTACAGAAATCAAAATGGTATTGTAATAAAGACGAAGACCAAAGGGACAAAATAAAAGTCCGGAAATAAATTCTTGCACTTATGGTGTCAAATGATTTTTAACAAGGCCACAATGACTATTCGATGGAGAAAAGACAGTATTCGACAAAAGCTGCTGGAAAAACTGGAGATCTACGTGCAGAAGAATGAAGCTGCATGCTTATCTGACACCATACAACAAAAGTGAACTCAGAATGGATCAAAACTTACGTCTAAGAACTAAACCACCTCTCGTTCTTGGCTCTGACTTAAAAGCACAGACAACAAAAGAAAATAATACACAAACTAGACTCACACAAAGTTTAAAATTTTGTATAATAAGTGTTGGTGAGGACGAAGAATGGCACCTTTGTTCACTGTTGGTTGAAATTAAAAGAGTACAACTGCTATTGGAAAACAGAACAGCAGTTCTTGAAAATAAAAATAGCATTACCAGTTTATCAATAATTGCGCTTCTGGTTATGTACCTAACAAATGGAAAATAAGTTTTAAGTAATTATTTGTACACATATGTTCATAGCAGCACTGTGGATGACAACTAAACAAAAGCAACACACGTGTCAACAGCTGGCATGAATGGATAAAAAAAATGTGGTATATACATACTATGGTATTTTATTCGACCTAAAACGAAATTCTGGTACATGCTACTACATGGATGTACCTGAGGACACAGAGCTGAGTGAATTAAGCTGGTGATTTAAAAAAAATGAAAACAAATACTGTATGATTTTATCAGGTACTGAGAACAGGCAAGGAAGTGAACAGACATTATCATGAAACAGGGTGGGAGAATGGGCAACTACTGCACAATGTAATTCAAGTTTTAATTTTTCAAAATGAAAAAAGCTTGATCATATTTAGAGTACATTTCCTCTTAAGTCTCCAGTTTGCTTTAGTTTATAGAGCACAAACTGATATAATGATAGAAACTGGACCACTAACATTAAAAAATAGCAATAAAACATATTTTAGGAACACAGAAAACAGAAAATATTTTATCATTGACACTTTTATTGCCTTTTTATAACACATCTGTAAAATTGTTAAACAGTGAATTTGCTTATAAAGTTAAAATAACATATTCAATAAAATCCAATTAGTTGTGCGTGGATGTTGCTTTAATTTATACTATATCCAACAGCAAATAACCTAGTAGACAGCATAGAATCAGTAAATAAAACAAAGTTACACATTAAGCACCTTTACCAAATTTATATTCAGAAACGCCTTCTCAATTCTGATGCGCTCACTTATGAAAGTTAACAGTCCCTGTCACCAGGGCTTTGTCTGAAAATAAAGTCAACAAAAAAATAACAATTTTCATTTCAGTAAAAACAAATTTTGGACCAAAGAATTTTTTGTATATATTAAACACTAAAATAATTTCAAAAAACACCCTAATTTAATTTTTAAACAAAGATATCTTCGTAAGTTTTCTAATTGGTTTCTAATATAATGTCAAATTTTTCTTATGCTTCAATGTAATATATATATATATATATATATATATATATATATATATATATATATATATATATTTGTCAACCATATTTGTCAATTGTATCTTGACACATATCCACTGTAGTGATCAGAAAAAAATACAGTATACACAGTGGCACTACACTGCTTACCAGTAGTCCTTCTCTAAGGTCACATCACTTGGCTTTAAGCATTCCAAAGAAGAGCCAAGGATAGGCTGAAGTTCATTTGTACATTCAACCAAGTCTAATAATTCCTTGCTTTTAGGGTTGAAGGCTTCCAGGTCTTTAGAACAAGAGAACAAGAGACTTGCTGAAACTTTCCTATAAAACTCTACTGCAATTGTGACAATTTCCACATTTGGTAAACTGCAACAGAATATGTGGGATGACATTTCTAATTTTTTAAGTACATCTGAAAGCAGTAACCAGTTTCATGGCCTACAAAACAAAAAGGAAAGTGGTTAAAAGCTCTGGCGAATTAAAGGTGCCCCCAATCATTACAGCCCTTAATAAACCATTCTAAAGCCATAACAAGAGTGTTTGCTTCCACCACCCTACCATTTTTCATCATATGCATTCACTCATCAACATTCTCCTTTCGAGGTAAGCAAAAGTATCTAATGCTAGTGAGGGCAACTCTGGACTCAACCAGTTTTAAGAGAACATAATGGGAAGACCAACTAGTTTTTAGAAAGAAGGATGAAAACCTTAATGAAACTCACCTCCTTTGCTTTAAACACATCTGCACTCTCAAACTCCTATCATCTACCCGAATTCATGTTTTAAAGCAAATTATTGCACTCCTTGCATATACCCTGCAACAAAACTTTATGATTTAGATCCTAATAAAATTTCACTATTTACAATGGCTTACATAATTTACAGCAGGATGATGATGTAGCCTATTAAGCACCTTTGTAAACCAACAGTAGAGCACAAGTCTCTTGATAATGTATACGTCAAGCCTGGGAATATATTGGGTGGCTCGGATTGAAGGGCAAAACAATACCTTACTAAATCTGATGACATAAAAAAATCACCGAAACATGCATAATAATTTTCTAAGCCTTTATAAGAAAGAAAATTATCAATATAGGTGAGAAGGACAATTATCAATATAGGTTCAGTGTGCTGATGTGCCTTGGATGGCCCCTTTACTGGTATGCTGGAAAGCTTCTAAAACTCTTTCTCCAAGATTTAATCTTAGGTATACAGGCAAAAACTCTTCTGTGGCATTCCAATAAATGGCAACGTGGACACTTTGGGCTCAAGGTTCTTATTTGCCTTGGTAGTGTTCTGATAAGGATATTATATACAGTGCTATGAATCTGATCCCAGTTGTGTATAATGAATACACCATAAAAGCACATTAAGTGAAGTTCAGGGACTCTTAGAATTCACTCACCTGCCCACCATCTATTTAAAAGTGTTTTGAAAGGTCCTACTACTCTAAGAAACCTCAGGTATTTTTCACTCATATGCTTACCCTTGAGAAACAGAAACTTGGAGGTTGTGACATGGTAATAGGGCACTATCTGAAAATGCAAATTCAAACACATCCCTGTATGCCTCATTGTATCATCTTGGACCTCTGGTCCTGGAGGGTTTGCCAAAACAGTAAATCCAGTTTCATGATCTGGTGCTAATGGAGGGGAAAAGAGAGAAAGGAGTTAGCAGGCTCCATTAAAATTTCAGTCTCCCCATTTAAAAGATTCTAAATAAAAAGAGATTATTTCCTAATAATCTCTGTTTAGAGTCCCACCAGCCATCCTCCTCTCTCTCCCACCACAGAAATGTTCCGTAAATCATTCACTTCCCACTGAACTAAAAAGGACAATGTTCCTCACCACACACAGAGCTTCCATAAAACTCCCGAGAGTTATGCAATTCATCTCTGTGACCCTGTAGGTTATTTAAATAACATGGAGTGGGGGAAGTCTTTACAGAACTGTTGAAATAATAAAGATTTCAGCAAATTTGCAGGATACTCAACATACAAAATTGGTTGCATTTCAAGCAAAGTCCAAGAAAAAAATAAAATAATCACAGAATAGCTTCAAAAAATACTTAGGAATAAACCTAAGTAAGGGGCAAAAGTTCTGTACACTGAAAACTAAAATGTTGATAACTCTAAGGCAATGCAGGCAAATAAAAGATAATTCATATTGATAGCTTAGATGACTTAATACTGGGAAAATGGACATACTTCCCAAAGCAATCTACACATTTATCATCTCTTATCAAAGTCTCAATGACATTTTTCAAAAATAGAAAAGTTGTCCTAAAATTAAAATAAAATCTTGAGAGATGCCATATAGCCAAAACTATCTTTAAAAAAAAGCTGGTGGCTGCATACTCCCCAATTTCAAAATATACTGCAAACCAACCCTAATTGAGAGAGTATGCAATTGGCATAAATACAGACAGACATATAGACCAAAGGGACATAATACAGGCAAACATAAAAATTCTTATATACTGTCAATCTTTGACAAAGATAATGAACTCTATACAATGTACAAAATTTTACTCAGAAATGAGTTAAAGACCCAAACGTAAGACCAAAAAAATTGCAGATAAAAGAACGTATTTAGAAAATGGCACTTGGAAGCAATTTCTTGAATATGACACCAAAAGCACAGCCAACAACAAAAAGGAAAAGCAAAGAAATGTGAGTATGTGAATCTCAAAAGCTACGTAGTGAGGGAAATACAAGTAAGAAAGGGCAACCCACAGAAAGAAAATATTTACAAACCCTCTATCTGATAAAGGGTTAATAGCCAGAAAATATTAGAAGAAAGAAGACTTTTATAACTCAACAAAACGCCAAATTAACAAATTCAAAAAGAACAAAGGACTTGAATGCCAATTCTCCAATAAAGCTTTATGAATGGCCAATAAGAAAAGATAATCAACATGACTAATCTTTAAACAAATGCATATGTGACTATAATAAGATGTCCATTTTCCACTCATAGACTGCTGGTGGGAATGTAAAATGATATAGCCACTGAGGAAAAACAATATGGAGGTTCCTCAGAAAATTTAAAATTGAACTATTATATAACCTAGCAATTACACTTTTGAGTGCATACCCTAAAGCAATGAAAGGAGGATCTCAGATAGAGTTTCACATATATATTTATAAATGTTCTCGCATTATTCACAAGATTTAAAAGGTGCAAACAACTCAAATGTTCATCCACATATATGTATACAGAAAATATGTCATATACAGGCAATGGAATATTATTCAGTCTTAACAAAGGAATTCTTTCTCATACCACTATGTGAAGGAACCTTGAAAACATGATAAGTGAAACAAATCAGTCACAAAAGATCACATAATGTAAGATTTCACTTATACGAGGTATCTAAAGTAGGTAGAATGATAAACACAGAAAGAATAACGATACTGCTTGCCAGGGATTGGGGGGAGAAGAGGTGATTATTAGTATTTAATGGGCATAAACTTTCATTTAGGCAAGATAGAAGTGTTCTAGAGGGCTTTTGCACCACAATCTCAATAGACTTGACACTCCTGCACAGTACAGATAAAAATGTTTGAGAGGAATTTTAATGCTATAAACTAAGATTTTTTAATAAGTAAATCTAAGTTAAGATAAACAAATAGTTACTACCACATGGGTTAGTGGCATTCTTTGACACTAAGAATATAACAAAGAATTTAAGTGTACATTCTTTACATTTATAAAAAGCTCCTTCTTTTTCTTCAGGGATCCTGTAATGGCTGAGGCTTACACAATGACACATCTGCTGACTAAACATCACATACACACACAGATAATTTCATGAATGAAAGTACCGAGTCTTTAATTTCAAACAGATTCTGAATGTAAAAAAAAATACCTTATTTGTAGAAACACAAATAAATTTCAAAAATCGTAAATGATAGTGAATGGACGTCAATCGAAATGCACAATCACTGGCTAAGCACACCAAAATATTTAGTGTAATTAGAACGCTGTATCATACAAAATGCAATGTTACTGCTGTTTTAAAATCTAGCAAAATATAAAATTTTTTAGACAGTATCTAAATTGTAAGAAAGAACATTTTCTTCTATTCTAATTTTACACAAAGAAAACTAAGGCATGTTCTAAAAATGATACAGAGACTTTTTCAAAAAAAAGCTAAAAATACAAATAACACAACTGCAATAACTACATATGTATCAAAAATTTCTTTAATATAAATAGTTAAGGCTGAATAATATTCCACAGTATGTATATACCACACTTTGTTTATCCATTCATGCCAGCTAATGGCACTTGGGTTGCTTTTGTTTAGTTGTCATCCACAGTGCTGCTATGATCATATGCGTAAGTTTTGATCCATTCTGAGTTCACTTTTGTTGTATGGTGTCAGATAAGCATGCAGCTTCATTCTTCTGCACGTAGATCTCCAGTTTTTCCAGCAGCTTTTGTCGAATACTGTCTTTTCTCCATCGAATAGTCATTGTGGCCTTGTTAAAAATCATTTGACACCATAAGTGCAAGAATTTATTTCCGGACTTTTATTTTTGTCCCTTTGGTCTTCGTCTTTATTACAATACCATTTTGATTTCTGTAGCTTTGTAGTAATATTTGAAATCAGAAAGCGGGAGTCCTTCATTTTGTTTCTTTTCAGGGGTGCTTTGAATACTCACAGTCCTTTGAGATTCCTTGTGAATTCTAGGGTCTGTTTTCTATTAGTGCAAAAAACGTGTCATTGGAAATTTGATAGGCATTGTATAAAATGTGTAAATCACTTTGGGTAGTATGGCCATTTTAACAATAATAACACAGTCCATGAACATGGACTGTGTTTTCATTAATTATGTTTTTAATTCATTTCAGCAGTGTTTTTATAAGTTGTATTGTACAGTTCTTTTCACCTCCTTGGTTAAATTAATTCTTAAGTCTTTTATTTAATGTCATAAATGGAATATTTTCTGAATTTTATTTTTGGGTTAATTTTAGTTATAGAAAACGTAACTGATATTTGTTGTTTGTTTTATAAGTATTTTCCTACTTACTCAATTCACGTATTAGTTGCAAGTTGTTTTGTTTTTCTGTTTTTTTTCTTTTCTTTTGTTTTTGTTTTTGTCTTTTGCTAGAAATCCTTGGGTTTCTACATATCATCTGCAAGCACAGATAATTTCATTTCTTTCCAGTTAGATATTATTTTTTCTTGCCTAATTGCTCTTGCTAAAACTCCCAGTGCTATGTTGAATAAAAGTGGCAAGAACAGATGGAACGAAACCAAACTAAAATGTTTGGCACAGCAAAGAAGCCAGCAACAAAAACGAAAAAGACAATATTGAATGGGAGAAGGTATTTGCTAATGACAAATCTGTTTTGGAGCTAATATGTAAAACTTATAAAGAACTCATGGACCTCAACTGAAAAAAAAAAAAAAACAAAAATCCAATAAAAAAAAATGGGCAGATTAACAGAATTGAAATTTCTCAAAGGAGGAAATATATATGGCTAATGAACCTATGCAAAGGTGTTCCATGTCACAAATCGGGGAAATGAAAATTAGGACCACAATGAGTTATCACCTCTCACCTGTTGGACAGTCCACCATCAATAACTCAACAAGTGCTGGCAAAACTGTGGAGAAAAGGGGACCTCATGTGCTGTTGGTGGAATTATAAATTGGTGCAGCCACTGTAGAAACCACAGTATGTAAGATACTCAAAAATTAACATAGACCCAGAAAACTATACTTCTGGGTATTGGTCCAAAGAAATCCAAAGAAAACCCTAATTTGAAAAGACACATGTACCCCTATGTTGATTGCAGCTCTATTTATCATAGCCAAAATATGGAATCAGCCTGGGTGCCCATCAAAAGACAAATGGATAAAGATGTGAAGCTCATATAAGATGCAAACTTACTCAGCATGAAAAAAAAAGATGAAATTTCATCATTTGCAACCAATTAGATGGACCTGAATGTATCATGCAACGTGGAATAAGTCAGACAGAGAAAGACAAATACAAATGCCATATGAGTTCACTTATACGTGGAATCAAAAGTGAAAAAAAAAAAAAAACAATCTCAGAAACTGATAGAAATAATGGTTGCCAGATGGGAAGGAGGTGGAGGGTTAGATGAAAACAGTGAGAAAATGGTCAATGGGATGTGAAGTCCAGCATGTGGAATACAGTCAATAATAATGTATTAATTATGTATGGTGTCAGGTAGGAGGTAGACTAATCAGGGGGATCACTTGGTAAGGTTGTATAAATGCTGCATACCTGAAAATAATATAATACTTAATGTCAACCCTAATTGAAAAAAAAACAAACTTTTAAAATTAAATGTTTTTTTTTTCAGAGAAATGAAGTGGCAAGGGTGGGCATGCTTGACTCATTAGCAGTATTAGGAAAACTTGGAACTTTCACCTTTTTGTGTGATGCTGTGGTTTTCATATATGGCTTTTTATTTTACTGAGCTAGTTTCCTTCTTTTCTGGTTTAATTGATATTTTTATTAAAGTGTGGTGTGTTTTGTTAAATGCTATGATGAAGAATGATCATATGGCTTTGATAAAGAATGACCATATAGCTTTTCTTCAATCTGTTAATGTGATATAATACACAGACTTTCAAATATTTAACCATCTTTGTCTCCAGGAATAAATTTATTACATCAATACCTTATG
>JAKZJJ010000039.1:0-232500 GCA_030015415.1 Cynopterus sphinx
CCCTGGCCTGGCTGGCCTGGCCTGGCCTGGCCTACTGGCCTGTTCTGGCCTAGGCCTGGCCTGACCTGTTCTTCTAACCCTAGCCTGGCCTTTGGCTTCTGAAGCCACGGCCTGGCCTGGCCTGGCCCCTGGCCTGGCCTGGCCGGCCTGGCCCTGGGCCTGGCCTGGCTGGCCCCTGAGCACTGGCCTGGCCCCTGGCCCCTGGCCCTGGCCCTGGGCCCTGGCCCAGGCACAACAAAGGCCCCTGACCTGGGCCTGGCGCTGGCGGTGACCTAACTGGCCTGGCCTGGCCTGGCCTGGTTCAGCCCTGAGCCTGGCCCTGGCCCCTGGCCCTGGCCCTGGCCTGGCCTGGGGAATTCTGGCCTGGCCGTGGCCCTGGCCTAATACCAGCACAGGCCTGGCCTGGCCTGGCCCTGGCCTGACCACTGGCCCCTGGCCTAATTGTGGCCTGGCCTGGCAAACTGGCCTGGCTCTGGCCCCTGGCAGACACTGAGGCCCTGGCTAACCTGGCCCTGGCAGCCTGCAGCCTGGCCTGGCTATTTCAGGCCTGGCCTGAACCGTGGCCTGGCACTGGCCTTAAGGCCACACCCTGGCCCTAACCTAAGCCTGGCACTCTTTGGCCTGTACCTAAGCCCTGGCTTTAACCTGGCCTGGCCTGGCAATAACCTGGCCTAATTACAGCCTGGCCTGGCTCTGGCCTGGCCCTGGCCCTAACGCAGGCCTGGCCTAGGCTAACCTGGTGTAACCTGGCCCTGGCCTGGCCCTGGCTGCGTCTGGCAGGTGGCCTGGTGGCCTGGCCTGGCCTGATGCCTGGCCTGACTGAAGCCTGGCCTGGCCTGAAGCCTGGCTGGCCCTGGCCTGGCCCTGGCCCTGGCCCCTGGCCTGGCCTGGCCACTGGCGGCCTGGCCCCTGGCCTGGCCTGTTGGCCCTGGCCCAACTGGCCTGAGCCTGGCCCTGAAGCCCTGGCCCTAGGCCCTGGCACTGCTGGCAAGTCTGGCCCCTGGCCTGGCAACGCTGGCCTGGCCCTGGCCCCGGCCTGGCCCTGGCAGGCTGGGCCCTGGCCTATGTTTCAGCCTGGCACTGGCCTGGCCTGGCCTTTGGCCTGGCCTGGCCTGACTGCGCCTGGACCCTGGCCTGACAGCCTGGCCCCTGACCTGGCCCTGGCCTGGCCTGGCCTGGCCTGGCCTGGCCTGGCCCTGGCCCCTGGCCTGGCCTGGCCTGACAGGCCTGGGCCTGACCTGGCCTGAGCCTGGCCACAAGCTGGCCCTGGCCCTGCGATCCTGGCCTTCAGGCTAGGCCTGACCTTCTTCAACCTGGCTTCACGGCCTGGCCTGGCTTCTGGCACTGGCCTGGCCTAGGCCTGGCCTGGCCTGGCCTGAGGCCCTGGCTGGCCTGGCCTGGCCTGGCCTGGCTGGCCTGGCACTGGCCTGAGCCTGGCTGGCCTGGCCTGGCCTGGCCTGGCACAACCTGGCCCTGGCCTGGCCTGGCCTGGCCTGGCCTGGCCTGGCCTGGCCTGGCCTGGCCTGGCCTGGCCTGACACTCAGGCCCTGGCCTGGCCTGGCCCTGGCCTGGCCTGGCCTTCAGCTGGCCTGGCCCTGGCCCTGACTTTCGGCCTGGCCTGGCCCTGGCCCCTGGCCCTGGCCTGGCCTGATTCTGACTCTGGCCCTGACCCTGTTGCCTGGCCTGGCCTGGCTGGCCACCAACCTGGCCTGGCCTGGCACCTGGCCCTGGCCTGGCCTGGCCTGGCCCTGGCCTGGCCTGTTGGCCTGGCCCTGGCCTGGCTGGCCTGGCCTGGCCTGGCCTGACCTGGCCCCTGGCCTATTCTTCGGCCTGGCCTGACCTGGCCTGGCCTGGCCTGGCCTGGCGCTGGCCTGGCCTGGCCTGGCCTGAGCCTGGCCCTGGCTGGCCTGGCCTGGCCCTGGCCTGGCTGGCCTGGCCTGGCCTGAGCCTGGCCTGATTTCGGCCTGGCCTGACCTGGCCTGGCCTGGCCCAGCCGCAGCCCTGGCCTGGCCTGGACCTGACCTGACCTGACCTGGACCTGGCCTGGCCTGACACGGCCTGGCCTGGCCTGGCCTGGCCTGGCCCTTGGCCTGGCCTGGCCTGGCCTGGCCTGGCCTGGCCTGGCCTGGCCTGGCCTGACTGGCCTGGCCTGGCCTGGCCTGGGCCCTGGCCTGGCCTGGCCTGACCTGGCCTGGCCTGACCTGACTGACCACGGCCTGGCCTGGCCCTGGCCTGACCTGGCCTGACCTAGCTGGCTGACCTGGCCTGGCCTGGCCCTGGCCTGGCCTGAGGCACTGGGCCTGACCTGACCTGACCTGACACCTGGAAGCCCTGGCCTGGCACTGGCCTGGCCTGGCACAGCCTGGCCTGCAGCCTGGCCTGGCCCTGGCCTGGCCTGGGCCTGGCCTGGCCTGGCCTGGCCTGGCCTGACACTGGCCCTGGCCTGGCCTGGCCTGGCCTGACTGGCCTGGCCTGGCCTGGCCTGGCCTGGCCTGGCTGGCCTGGCCTGACCTGACCTTCTTCTGGCACCGGCCTGGCCTGGCCTGGCCTGGCCCTGACCTGGGCCTGGCCTGGCCTGACCCCTGCCCTGACCTGGGCTGGCTGGCTGGCCTGGCCTGGCCTAGGCCTGGCCTGGCCTGGCCTGACCCCGGCCTGGCCTGGCCTGGCCTGACCTGACCTGACCTGGCCTGGCTGGCCTGGCCTGACCTGGCCTGGCCTGGCCTGGCCTGGCCTGGCCTGACCTGGCCTGGCCTGGCCCTGGCCTGGCCTGGCCTGGCTCTGGCCTGGCCTGACCTGGCCTGTTTGGCCTGAGCCTGGCTGGGCCTGAGCCTGGCTGGCCTGACCTGGCCCTGGCCTGGCCTGGCCTGGCCTGGCCTGGCCTGACCTGGCCTGGCCTGATTTCAGGCCTGGCCTGGCCTGGCCTGGCCTGGCCTGGCCTGACACTGGCCTGGCCCCTGGCCTGGCCTGGCCTGGCCTGGCCTGGCCCTGGCCTGGCCTGGCCTGGCCTGGCCTGGCCTGGCCTGGCCCTGGCCTGGCCTGGCCTGGCCTGGCCTGGCCCTGGCCTGGCCTGACTGGCCTGGCCTGGCACTGGAAGTGACCCTGGCCTGACCTGGCCTGGCCTGACCTGGCCTGGCCCTGGCCTGGCCTGGCCTGGCCTGGCCTGGCCTGGCCTGGCCTGACGCTGGCCTGGCCTGGCCTGGCCTGGCCTGACCTGGCCTGGCCTGACCTGGGCCTGGCCTGGCCTGGCCTGGCCTGGCCTGGCCTGACCTGACCTGGCCCTGGCGTGACACTGGCCTGGCTGATCTGGCCTGACCTGGCACTGGAGCCTGGCCTGACCAACTGGCCCAGGCTGGCCTGGCCTGGCCTGACAGCACAACCTTGGTGAGTCCTGGCCACTGGCCTGGCTGACACTGAGCCTGGACCTGGCCTGGCCTGGCCTGACACAGCCTGGCTGACCTGGCTGGCCTGAGCCTGGCCTGGCCTGGCCTGGCCTGGCCTGGCCTGGCCTGGCTGGCCTGGCCTGGCCTGGCCTGGCTGGCCTGGCCTGGCCCTGGCCTGGCCTGGCTGGCTGGCCTGGCCTGACCTGGCCTGGCCTGGCCTGGCCTGGCCTGGCCTGGCCTGGCCTGGCCCTGGCCTGGCCTGAGCCCTGGCCTGGCCTGGCCTGGCCTGGCCTGGCCTGGCCTGGCCTGGCCTGGCCTGGCCTGGCCTGAGCCTGGCCTGGCCTGGCCTGGCCTGGCCTGGCCTGGCCTGGCCTGGCCTGACCTGGCCTGGCCTGGCCTGGCCTGGCCTGGCCTGGCCTGACCTGGCCTGGCCTGGCCTGACCTGGCCTGGCCTGGCCTGGCCTGATTTGGCCTGGCCTGGCCCTGGCCTGGCCTGGCCCTGGCCTGGCCTGAGGCCTGGCCTGACCTGGCCTGGCCTGGCCTGGCCTGGCTGGCCTGGCCTGGCCTGGCCTGGCCTGGCCTGGCCTGGCCTGACCTGGCAGCCTGGCCTGGCCTGGCCTGGCCTGGCCTGGCCTGGCCTGGCCTGGCTGGCGAGCCTGGCCTGGCCTGGCCCTGGCCTGGCCTGGCCTGACAGCCTGGCCTGGCCTGGCCTGGCCTGGCCTGGCCTGGCCTGGCCTGGCCTGGCCTGGCCTGGCCTGAGCCTGGCCTGGCCTGGCCTGGCCTGGCCTGGCCTGACCTGGCCCTGGCCTGGCCTGGCCTGGCCTGGCCTGGCCTGGCCTGGCCTGACCTGGCTGGCCTGGCCTGGCCTGACCTGGCCTGAGCCTGACTGGCCCTGGCCTGGCCTGACCTGGCCTGGCCTATTTCAGCCTGGCCTGGCCTGGCCTGGCCTGGCCTGACCTGGCTGGCCTGGCCTGGCCTGGCCTGGCCTGGCCTGGCCTGGCCTGGCCTGGCCTGGCCTGGCCTGACCCTGGCCTGGCCTGGCCTGGCCTGACCCCTGGCCTGGCCTGGCCTGACCTGGCCTGGCCTGGCCCTGGCCTGGCCTGGCCTGGCCTGACCTGGCCTGGCCTGGCCTGACCTGGCCTGGCCTGGCCTGGCCTGGCCTGGCCTGGCCTGGCCTGACCTGGCCTGGCCTGGCCTGGCCTGGCCTGACCTGGCCCTGGCCTGGCCTGACACCCTGGCCTGGCCTGGCCTGACCTGGCCTGGCCTGACCTGGCCTGACCCTGGCCTGGCCTGGCCTGGCCTGGCCTGGCCTGGCCTGGCCTGACCTGGCCTGGCCTGGCCTGGCCTGACTGGCCTGGCCCCTGGCCCTGGCCTGGCTGAGCCTGGCCTGGCCCTGTTTGCCCTGGCCTGGCCTGAGCAAGCCTGGCCCTGGCCTGACCAGCCTGGCCTGGCCTGGCCTGGCTGGCCTGACCTGGCCTGGCCTGGCCTGGCCTGGCCTGGCCTGGCCTGGCCTGGCCTGACAGCCTGGCCTGGCCTGGCCTGGCCTGGCCTGGCCCTGGCTGGCCCTGGCCTGGCCTGGCCTGGCCTGGCCTGGCCTGGCCTGGCCTGACCTGGCCTGGCCTGGCCTGGCCTGGCCTGGCCTGGCCTGGCCTGGCCTGGCCTGGCCCCTGGCCTGACCTGGCCCCTGGCCTGGCCTGGCCTGGCCTGGCCTGGCCTGGCCTGGCCTGGCCTGGCCTGACCCTGGCCTGACCCTGGCCTGGCCTGGCCTGGCCCTGGCCTGGCCTGGCCTGGCCTGGCCTGGCCTGGCCTGGCCTGGCCTGACCTGGCCTGGCCTGGCCTGGCCTGGCCTGGCCTGGCCCTGGCCTGGGCCTGGCCTGGCCTGGCCTGGCCTGAGCCTGGCCTGGCCTGGCCTGGCCTGGCCTGACCTGGCCTGGCCCTGGCCCTGAGGCCTGGCCTGAGCCTGGCCTGGCCTGGCCCTGGCCTGGCCTGACTGACCTGGCCTGGCACTGGCCTGACTGACTGGCCTGGCCTGACCCCTGGCCTGGCCTGGCCTGGCCTGGCCTGGCCTGACGGCTGGCCCTGGCCTGGCCTGACCTGGCCTGGCCTGGCCTGGCCTGGCCCCTGGCCTGGCCTGGCCTGGCCTGCTGGCCTGGCCTGACCTGGCCTGGCCTGGCACTGGCCTGACGGCCTGGCCTGGCCTGGCCTGACCTGGCCTGGCTGGCCTGGCCCCTGGCCTGGCCTGGCCTGGCCCTGGCCTGGCCTGGCCTGGCCTGGCCTGGCCTGACCTGGCCTGGCCTGGCCCTGGCCTGGCCTGGCCTGACCTGGCCTGGCCTGGCTTTCTGGCCTGGCCTGGCCTGGCCTGGCCTGACCTGAGCCTGGCCTGGCCTGGCCTGACACAGCCTGGCCTGGCCTGGCCTGACCTGGCCTGGCCCCTGACCTGGCCTGGCCTGGCCCTGGCCTGGCTGGCCTGGCCTGGCCTGGCCTGGCCTGGCCGCAGCCCTGGCCCTGACCTGGCCTGGCCTGGCTGGCCTGGCCTGGCCTGGCACAGCCTGGCCTGGCCTGGCCCTGGCCTGGCCTGCAGCCTGGCCTGGCCTGGCCTGACCTGGCCTGGCCTGGCTGGCCTGGCCTGGCCTGGCCTGGCCTGGCCTGGCCCTGGCCTGGCCTGGCCTGGCCTGGCCCTGGCCTGGCCTGGCCCTGGCCCCTGGCCTGGCCTGGCCTGGCCTGGCCTGGCCTGGCCTGGCCTGGCCTGGCCTGGCCTGGCCTGGCCTGGCCTGGCCTGGCCTGGCCTGGCCTGATTTCGCTGGCCTGGCCCTGGCCTGGCCTGGCCCTGGCACTGGCCTGGCCTCAGCCTGGCCCTGGCCTGGCCTGGCCTGGCCTGGCTGGCCTGGCCTGGCCTGGCCTGGCCTGGCCTGGCCTGGCCTGGCCTGGCCTGGCCTGGCCTGGCCTGGCCTGGCCTGGCCTGGCTGGCCTGGCCTGGCCTGGCCTGGCCTGGCTGGCCTGGCCTGGCACTGGCCTGGCCTGGCCTGGCCTAGGCCTGGCCTGGCCTGGCCCTGGCCTGGCCTGGCCCCTGGCCTGGCCTGGCCTGGCCTGGCCTGGCCTGGCCTTTGGCCTGGCCTGGCCTGGCCTGGCCTGGCCTGGCCTGGCCTGGCCTGGCCCTGGCCTGGCCTGGCCTGGCCTGGCCTGGCCTGGCCTGGCCTGGCCTGGCCTGGCCTGGCCCTGGCTGGCCTGGCCTGGCCTGGCCCACTGGCCTGGCCTGGCCCTGGCCTGGCCTGGCCTGGCCTGGCCTGGCCTGGCTGGCCTGGCTGGCTGGCCTGGCCCTGGCCTGGCCCTGGCCTGCTGGCTGGCCTGGCCTGGCCTGGCCTGGCCTGGCCTGGCTGGCTGGCCTGGCTGGCCTATTTCGGCCTGGCCTGGCCTGGCCTGACGCTGGCCTGGCCTGGCCTGGCCTGGCCTGGCCTGGCCTGGCCTGGCCTGGCCTGGCCTGGCCTGGCCTGGCCTGGCCTGGCCTGGCCTGGCCCTGGCCTGGTTCGACTGGCCTGGCCTGGCCTGGCCCTGGCCTGGCCTGGCCTGGCCTGGCAGCTGTTTCGGCCTGGCCTGGCCCTGGCCTGGCTGACCTGGCCTGGCCCTGGCCTGGCCCTGGCGGCCTGGCCTGGCCTGGCCCTGGCCTGGCCTGGCCTGGCCCCTGGCCCTGGCCTGGCCTGGCCTGGCCTGGCCTGGCCTGGCCTGGCCTGGCTGGCCTGGCCTGGCTGGCCTGGCCTGGCCTGGCCTGGCCTGGCCTGGCCTGGCTGACTGGCCTGGCCTGGCCTGGCACTGGCCCTGGCCTGGCCTGGCCCTGGCCCTGGCCTGGCCTGGCCTGGCTGGCCTGGCCTGGCCTGGCCTGGCCTGGCCTGGCCTATTTCAGCCTGGCTGGCCCTGGCCTGGCCTGGCCTGGCCTGGCCTGGCCTGGCCTGGCTGGCCTGGCCCTGGCCTGGCCTGGCCCTGGCCTGGCCTGGCAGCCTGGCCTAACCTATTTCGGCCTGAAGCCTAACCTGGCCTGGCCCTGGCCCTATTGGCCTGGCCCTGGCCTGGCCTGGCCTGGCCTGGCCCTATTTTATTTCTTCAGTTTCGCCCTAGCCCTCATCCCCTGGCCTGGCAGCCTGGCCTGGCCTAGCCTGGCCTAGCCTGACTGGCCTGGCCTGGCCTGGCCTGGCGCAACCTGGCCTGGCCCCTGGCCTGGCTGACCTGGCCTGGCCCTGGCCTGGCCTGGCCTGGCCTGGCCTGGCCTGGCCTGGCTATTTCTTCAACTGGCCTGGCCTGGCCTGGCCTGGCCTGGCCTATTTGACCCTGGCCTGGCCTGGCTGGCCTGGCCCTGGCCTGGCCCTGGCCTGGCCTGGCCTATTTTGGCCTGGCCTGGCCTGGCCTGGCTGGCCTGGCCTGGCCTGGGCCTGGCCCTGGCCTGGCCTGGCCTGGCCCCTGGCCTGGCCTGGCCTGGCCTGGCCCCTGGCCTGGCCTGGCCTGGCCTGGCCTGGCCTGGCCTGGCCTGGCCTGGCCTGGCCCTGGCCTGGCCTGGCCTGGCCTGGCCTGGCCCTGGCCTGGCCTGGCCTGGCCTGGCCTGGCCTGGCCCTGGCCCTGGCCTGGCCTGGCCTGGCCTGGCCTGGCCTGGCCTGGCCTGGCCCTATTTCAGCCCTGGCCTGGCCTGGCCTGGCCTGGCCTGGCCTGGCCTGGCCTGGCCTGGCCTGGCTGGCCTGGCCCTGGCCTGGCCTGGCCTGGCCTGGCCTGGCCTGGCCTGGCCTGGCCTGGCCTGGCCTGGCCTGGCCCCTGGCCTGGCCTGGCCTGGCCTGGCCTGACTGTGGCCCTGGCCTGGCCTGGCCTGGCCTGGCCTGGCCTGGCCTGGCCTGGCCTACTTCCTGGCCCTGGCCTGGCCTGGCCTGGCCTGGCCTATTTGGCCTGGCCTGGCCCTGGCTTTCCTGGCCTGGCCTGGCCTGGCCTGGCCTGGCCTGGCCCTGGCCTGGCCTGGCCTGGCCCTGGCCTGGCCTGGCCCTGGCCTGGCCTATTTCTTCTGGCCTGGCCTGGCCTGGCCTGGCCTGGCCTGGCCTGGCCTGGCCTGGCATGGCCTGGCCTGGCCTGGCCCTGGCCTGGCCTGGCCTGGCCTGGCCTGGCCTGGCTGGCCTGACTGGCCTGGCCTGGCCTGGCCTGGCCCTGGCCTGGCCTGGCACAGCTGGCCTGGCCTGGCCTGGCCTGGCCTGGCCTGGCCTGGCCTGGCCTGGCCTGGCCTGGCCTGGCCTGGCCTATTTCTTCGGCCTGGCCTGGCCCTGGCCTGGCCTGGCCCTGGCCTGGCCTGGCCTGGCCCTGGCCCTGGCCCTATTTCGGCCTGGCCTGGCCTGGCCCTGAACGGCCTGGCCCTGGCCTGGCCCTGGCCTGGCCTGGCCTGGCCTGGCCTGGCCCTGGCCTGGCCTGGCCTGGCTATTCTGGCCTGGCCTGGCCCAGCACAGCCTGGCCTGGCTGGCCTGGCCTGGCCTGTTTTCGGCCTGGGCCTGGCCTGGCCTGGCCTGACACCAGCCTGGCCTGGCTGGCCTGGCCTGACCTGGCCTGGCCTGGCCCTGGCCCTGGCCTGGCCTGGCCCTGGCCTGGCCTGGCCTGGCCTGGCCTGGCCTGGCCCTGGCCTGGCCTGGCCTGGCCTGGCCTGGCCTGGCCTGGCCCTGGCCTGGCCTGGCCTGGCCCTGGTTCTTCAGCCCTGGCCTGGCCCTGGCCTGGCCTGGCCTGGCCCTGGCCTGGCCTGGCCTGGCCTGGCCTGGCTGGCCTGGCCTGGCCCTGGCTGGCCTGGCCTGGCCTGGCCTGGCCTGGCCTGGCCCTGGCCTGGCCTGGCCTGGCCTGGCCTGGCCTGGCCTGGCCTATTTTGGCCTGGCCTGGCCTGGCTGGCCTGGCCTGGCCTGGCCTGACCTGGCCTGGCCTGGCCTGGCCTGGCCTGGCCTGGCCTGGCCTGGCCTGGCCTGGCCTGGCCTGGCCTGGCCTGGCTGGCCTGGCCTGGCTGGCTGGCCTGACCTGGCCTATTTCTGGCCTGGCCTGGCCTGGCCTGGCCTGGCCCTGGCCTGGCCTGGCCTGGCCTGGCCTGGCCTGGCCTGGCCTGGGCCTGGCCTGGCCTGGCCTGGCCCTGGGCCTGGCCTGGCCTGGCCTGGCCTGGCCTGGCCTGGCTGGCCTGGGCCTGGCCTGGCCCTGGCCTGGCCTGGCCCTGGCCTGGCCTGGCCTGGCTGGCCTGGCCTGGCCTGGCCTGGCCTGGCCTATTTCTTCAGCCTGGCTGGCCTGGCCTGGCCTGGCCTGGCCTGGCTGGCTGGCCTGGCCTGGCCTGGCCTGGCCCTGGCCTGGCCTGGCCTGGCCTGGCCTGGCCCTGGCCTGAGCCTGGCCTGGCCTATTTTCGGCCTGGCCTGGCCTGGCCTGGCCCTGGCCTGGCTGGCCTGGCCTGGCCTGGCCTGGCCTGGCTGGCCTGGCCTGGCCCTGGCCTGGGCCTGGCTGGCCTGGGCCTGGCTTCTTCGGCCTGGCTGGCCTGGCCTGGCCTGGCCTGGCCTGGCCTGGCCTGGCCCTGGCCTGGCCTGGCCCTGGCCTGGCCCTGGCCCTGGCTGGCCTGGCCTGGCCTGGCCTGGCCCTGGCCTGGCCCCTGGCCTGGCCTGGCCTGGCCTGGCCTGGCCTGGCCTGGCCTGGCCTGGCCTGGCCTGTTCAGCCTGGCCTGTGGCCTGGCCTGGCCTATTTTCTTCTGGAAGCTGGCCTGGCCCTGGCCTGGCCTGGCCTGGCCTGTTTCAGCCCTGGCCTGGCCTGGCCTGGCCTGTTCTTGGCCTGGCCTGGCCTGGCCTGGCCTGGCCTGGCCTGGCCTGGCCTGGCCCTGGCCTGGCCTGGCCTGGCCTGGCTGGCCTGGCCTGGCCTGGCCTGGCCTGGCCTGGCCCTGGCCTGGCCTGACTATTTCTTCTTCTTGTACTATTTGCGACCCTGGCCTGACCTGGCTTCAACCTGGCCCTGGCACAACTAACTGGCCTCATTGCCCTGGCAACACCCTAACCTTGGGCCTAACACCCTAAACCTAACCTCTTGGCTTCTTCTTCTATTTCTTCTTCTTCTAACCCCTAAGCCTCACCCTAACCCTAAGCCTCACCCTAAGCCTCACCCTAAGCCTCACCCTAAGCCTCACCCTAAGCCTCACCCTAACCCTCACCCTAACCCTAAGCCTCACCCTAACCCTAACCCTAACCCTAACCCTAACCCTAACCCTAACCCTAACCTAACCCTAACCCTAACCCTAAGCCTCACCCTAAACCCTAAGCCTCACCCTAAACCCTAAGCCTAAGCCTCACCCTAAGCCTAAGCCTCACCCTAAGCCTAAGCCTCACCCTAAGCCTAAGCCTAAGCCTCACCCTAAGCCTAAGCCTCACCCTAAGCCTAAGCCTCACCCTAAGCCTAAGCCTAAAGCCTAAGCCTAAGCCTAAGCCTAAGCCTAAACCTAAGCCTAAGCCTAAAGCCTAAGCCTAAACCTAAGCCTAAGCCTAACCCTAAGCCTAAGCCTAAGCCTAAGCCTAAGCCTAAGCCTAAGCCTAAGCCTAAGCCTAAGCCTAAACCCTAAGCCTAAGCCTAATCTAATCCTAAGCCTAGCCCTAAGCCTAAGTCTAGCCCTAGCCTAAGCCTAAGCCTAAGACTAGCCCTAAGCCTAGCCCTAGCCCTAAGCCTAAGCCTAATCTAATCCTAAGCCTAGCCCTAAGCCTAAGTCTAGCCCTAGCCCTAAGCCTAAGCCTAAGACTAGCCCTAAGCCTAGCCCTAGCCCTAAGCCTAGCCCTAGCCCTAAGCCTAAGCCCTGGCCCCTAGCCTAGCCCCAGCCTAGCCCCAGACCCAGACCCCTAAGCCCCAGCTCCCAGCTCCTGGACCCTAAGCCTGGCCCAGCTCCCAGCCCTAAGCCTGGCCTGGCCTGGCCTAGCCTGGCCTAGCCCTAGCCCTAGACCTAGCCCTAGCCCTAGCCCCTAGACCTAGCCCTAATCCCTAGACCTAGCCCTAAGCCCTAGACCTAGCCCTAAGCCCTAGCCCTTGCCCTCGCTCTAAACACTTTGCCCTTGCCCTATCCTTTGCCCTAGCCCTAGCCCTTGCCCTCAAAACCTAAATTCTTATCTGTAAATTCAAAAACTAATAACAATCGCTGTAATTTCTAACGATGAAACTTAACCGCTTTGCTCAAACTGAATGCACTAGGACTATAAGCCTTTACCCTTTTCCAGGTTACCTATAACCGCAGACTAAACCACCTATAAAAAAAATGATGCTGGACAAGAGACAATAGAGCAGGGACCCCAAGAACAAGACGACCGATGCCGGACACCGGCAGTCACGCCCGGTCCCCGACCCAGGCCCGGTAGCCGGACCCAGGCCGCAGACGACCGATGCCGGACACCAGCAGCTGCGCCCGGGTCACGACCCAGGCCCGGTAGCTGAACCCTGGCCACGGACGACCGATGTCGGACACCGGCAGCCAAGCCCGGGCCCCGACCCCGGCCGCGGACGACCGATGACAAACACTTGCCGCCCTGACGAGACCCTTACCCCTAAGTCCATACTAGACTCAGAAAACTAAAGTCCTACAGAACTAACAGTGGCCACTAACCTGTTAAACTCAAACACTAAAATAAATTGGTGACTGACGACAGTAGAAAATTTTATTAAAGCATGCGTGCAGTAAACATACATACAATATTGAAATAGCATATATACATTACATAATTTCATGGAGCTTACGTTCTATGTGGAGTCTATTATAGACCGAATCATTACTTGATGTGGGAAGATACGTATATGTAAATAGTACTAAATGAAGAACCCGTAATTTATACGAGAGTTATAAACAATTAACATTATATGATGGAGCACGCATCATTTATTCAAAAATCTGTGCTAGGCGAAGAACTATCCGCCTACAGTTTGGTTAAACCGTTGAGTGACACCCACATGTGAACGTTAACTCCAATTTAATTAAAAACATTAAATGCATGAGAAGTTTTAAATTTTTAACAAGGTAGAAATAACTTGACTATTTAGGATTTAGCTGTGGTTTCTCATATCGGACACTGACGCCTGAGCGATGCGAGGAAAAAATGCACTTCCTTAGAATTACAACCTCTTTGTGCATCTTAGGAACATACCCAGAGATTTAAAATGCGAGCCATGGAACTGAAGAAAAAGAATGTATACATTTAGGGAAAGCATTCAGTATCAATATGCAAACAACTTGCGCCAAACATGGACTAATGACTAATGAAAAGATTTTGATACACTTCTATAAACACTCAAAAACACAAAGAAATGGTCAACTGTCACACAGAGGTATTAAATCTCAATTGCGAAAATGGGGGAAAAAACGATATGATGCCTCCTTCACACTACAGTTGAGGGGAGAAAAAAATAGAAAATATAAAAACACTGGAACCCTTAAATGTTGCCTCTGCAGATGTAATGCACAACAGACTGTGGGACAGTTGGCCTTTCCCCAAAAAAATACATTAAAAAATCATGGCTAAAAATCCACCCTGAACATATACTCTAAGAAAATAAAAATGGATGTTTTAAAAAATAACTCCATGAATATTCAAACAAGTGATACTATCCAAGGAACAGGTATTAAAATGATTTACTTGTCCAACAAATGGCACATGATTACACAACAAAAATCTGCAGAATATGTAGAAAATTCTATCAAATCCTCAAAACGCTGTAGAATTACTCTGGGATATAGTGGTTCCACATATTGTTAAATTGTCTAGGTATTTTAGTTCTTTCCAATGATTAAGGACGGGAAGAGAGGATTATGGTTACACAAAGGACACCTATTGATTTTTAAAATGTCACTTTCAAATTTCTTTCCTTACTTTTGCTCAAAATGCCTCCGGCAGCAGTAGCTTGTGTTTGCATGATGTTAAAAAGGCGGAAGGGAAACTGTAATTATGATCAGACTTTGAAAAATCGTGCTCCATTTTTCTCAGATTTCTGATGTTTTTACATCTTTTGGAATCTGTTCCGATATTCTGATAAGAGGATAAATCAGGAGATCTACATCAAGTGGTGAGTTTTAAACCGGACTGTTTCAGATACTGCAAGGTGCTGCTACCTTTTGGAAACTGCCTGATCTTCCCTATGGCCAGACAAGGAGAAACATAGAGAATAAAAGAAAATTCCTGCAGATGTGACTAACAAATGTTTATCCATACTATTGTTTCCTAATGCCACAGAGAAAAATATGAAAACAAAAATTTAAGCAGTTCCCTACAAAATGTAAATGCAACAAATTATTGCATCTTTTACTTACTCTGCACTAACCAAAAGATCAATATCATTTCTCCACAGTCTTTTGATCAATCTTTTAAAGTTCCACACTATTGAAAAACCTCGATTTTTCCCTTCCACCTATTTATACAATTGTCGATATTAAACTGAACTTTCAAACATGCATAATAACCTAGAAGCTAAATATCTACTGCAAAACCATAAAGATTAATTCATTTTGCTTTTTCACGTTTGATTTTAGAATGTAGTCTTTCTACCAGTATTAAGGAAACAATTGCTATTGTGAGTTTCCATAAATATTTTCCAACTTCAAAGGCTTTCCGACAAAAAGAATAGATCATCAGACTACTTATTTTAGCAATGACAGGAACCGATACATTTTACAGGCTGCCCAAGGAAACTAAGGATTATACTCATATGATTTCCATCTTATAGCATCAAGAAAGGCAAAATCAAAGACAAACAAAGCCACTCTGCTAGGAAAGTTTCTATATAGAAAACTGGGAGTCACCGAGCCCAAATAGCTTGGCTTCAAAGATAGTTTTCTTGCACATCTAAATGTATTAGACAGGAGACAGTCCGCCAGCTCATCTAAATTCTCCCAAACCTTGCAGAATTTGAACAACAGGCTGACAGAGTTTAGGTCATAAATTTCATTTGTAAGCCTCTGCTGCCAACTGGTGGGCAATTTTGGCAATAGTATCAAGGATTAAGTCATGACATGTTTTTCATAAGCTTTGGCTGCCATCTTGTGGGCGATTGGGGGAATAGCATCACAGTTTAATTTATAAAATGTTATATGTAAGCTTTTACTATTATCTCGTGGGCGATTTTTGGAATAGTATCACAGTTTAATTCATGAAGTTATTCCTCTTTGCTGCCATCTGGTGGGTTGAGGCATAGCATCATGGTTCAATACATAAAATATTATTAAACTTTTGCTGCCATCTGGTAGGCGATTTGGAAAATATAATCATAGTTTAATTTATAAAGTTATTCGTAAGCCTTTGCTGCCATCTGCTGGGCGATTTTGGCAATAGCATCACAGTTTGATTCATGAAATGTTATTTGTAAGCTTTTGTTGCCATCTGGTGGGAGATTTGGGGAATAGCGTGACAATTTGATTCATGAAATGTTATTCGTAAGCCTTTGCTGCTATTTGGTGGGCAATTTTGAGAATAGCATTTGTTTAATTCATAAAATGTTATTTGTAAGCTTTTGCTGCCACCTGGTGGGTGCTTTTCCTAATAGCATCACAGTTTATTCATGAAATATTTTTTGTAATCCTCCGCTGCCATCTGATGGGTGATTTTGGGCATAGCATCATAGTTTGATTCATGAAATATTACTCATAAGCTTTTGCTGCCATCTGGTGGCCGATTTGAGGAATAGCATCACAGTTTAATTCCTGTAATGTTATTCGTAAGCCTATGCTGCCATCTGGTGGGCGATTTTTGGCATAGCATCACTGTTTAATTTATTATTTGTAAGTCTTTGCTGCCATCTCGTGGCTGATTTAGGGAATAGCATCAGTTTAATTTATGTAATGTTATTCGTAAGCCTCTGCTGCCATCTGGTGGACGATTTGGGAAATAGCATCACAGTTTAATTCATCAAATATTTTTGTAAGCCTCTGCTGCCATCTGGTGGGCGATTTGGTGCATAGCATCATAGTTTAATTCAGGAAATATTACTCATAAGCTTTTGCTGCCATCTGGTGGGTGATTTTGGGCATAGCATCACAGTTTAATTCATGAAATTTTATTCATGAGCTTTTGCTGCCATCTGGTGGCCAATTTGGGGAATAGCATCACTGTTTAATTTATGTAATGTTATTTGTAAGCCTCTGCTGCCATCTGGTGGGCGATTTTTAAAATAGCATCATAGTTTTATTCATGAAATGTGATTTCTAAGCCTTTGCTGCCATCTGGTGGGCGATTTTCAAAATAGCATCGAAGTTTAATTCATGAAATGTGCTTTCTAAGCCTCTGCTGCCATCTGGTGGGCGATAGTGAGAATAGCACCAATGTTTAATTCATGAAGTGTTATTTGTAAGCCTCAGCTGCCATCTGGTGGCCGATTTGGGGAATAGCATCAAAGTTTAATTCCTGAATTGTTATTCGTAAATTTTTGCTGCCATCTGGTGCGTGATTTTGGTAATACCATCACAGTTTAAATAATAAAGTGTTACTTGTAAGCCTCTGCTGCCATCTGGTGGGCTATTTTAGGCATAGCATCACAGTCTAATTCATGAATTGGTATTCGTAACCTTTTGCTGCCATCTGGTGGTTGCTTTTGGTAATAGCATTAGTTTAATTCATGAAGTGTTTTCGTAAAGTTTTGCTGCCATCTGGTGGCCAATTTGGGGAATAGCATCACAGTTTAAATCATAAAATGTTACTTATAACCTTCTGCTGCCATCTGGTGGGCGATTTGGGGAATAGCATCACAGTTTAAGTCATGAAATGTTATTTGTAAGCCTCTGCTGCCATCTGGTGGCTTATTTGAGGAATAGCATCACAATTTAATTCATGTAACGTTATTTGTAAGCCTCTGCTGCCATCTGGTGGGCGATTTCTGGAATAGCATCAGAGTTTTATTCATCAAATGTTATTTCTAAGCCTCTGCTGCCATCTGGTGGGTGCTTTGCGGAATAGCATCAGAGTTTAATTCATGAAGTGTTATTCGTAAGCCTCTGCTGCCATCTGCTGGGATTTTTGCAAATAGCACAGCACAAGTCACAAAGAATAACTTTGGCTGCTATTGTGCGCATTTTGAAAATGATACCTAAGGGCTTGTCTTGAAAAGCTACTGGCCGTGGCCATTGCATGCGCATCTTGGGAGAAATCGGGGAACTGATGTCATGAAAAAATATCTTCTCCTACCTACTCGTGCCATTTCGCAAATTACAAACTAGTGTGTGTCATCATAAAATTTAATGCTGCCATCCTGTGGGCATATTTTGGAATAACAGCCCAGTGTATGCCATCTTGATAATATATATTGTCCGCTCTCATCTGCTTAGCATCTTGAAATCACCTGAGTGGAAGTAAAAAACAAAACTGCTCTCTGCTGTCATCTGGTGGGCATTTTAGGAGGAACATCTGAGTGTAGGTCACCGTGAATATTCACTCCTTGCTGTCATCTGGTGGGTATTTTGGCCATAACACCACAAGGCAGATCATAAAATTTTAATTCTGCTGCTATCTCATGTGTGCTTGATTATAACAGCTAAGGGCATGTTGTCATGAAAAGTTGTCTGCTGCCGCTTGAGTGCGTATTGAGAAAAACAAGAAGTGCACGGTATGAAAAGTTATCTTTTGCTGTTATCTCCTTGGACTTTATGGAAATAAGACTTAAGTGTAAATTTATTTTCTGCTGCCTTCTGGTGTGTATTTTAGGAATCACACTTCAGTGGTCATCATGAATATTCATTGTTTGCTTCCATCCAGTGGGAATTTAGAAAAATTCATGCTATAAACTAAGGTATTATTTTCAAAATGTCCACAAGACAGAAGCAGAATATAATTTTCATGACTTGCAACCTGTGCTATTCTCAAGACGTTCACAAAATGGTGTCAAAGAAAACTTTTCCAAAGGAAAAGCCCTTAGTTATATTTTTTAAATGCACATGAGATAGCAGCAGGAAATAAATTTTTAAGCATGCGCTTTGCTTTATTCCCTCAATACACAAAATATGGTGGCACAAGATAACGTATTTTACTTATGCTCTGATGTGATTCACAAGATACAAGGTAGATGAAGGCAGAAAATAAAATTTCATGATGCCAAACACTCAGGTGTTATCCCCAAATTGCCCACCGTATGGCAGCAGAGGATGAATATTCATGATGACAAACAGTGAAGTGTTATCCCTAAAATGTCCACCAAAGGACAGCAGAAAATAACATGTAATTATTTACACGCTGGTGCTATTTCAACATGCACAGTAAGTGAGAGCGGAAAATATATTTTCACGATGGCATACACTGGGGTGTTGTCTCCAAATTACCCACAGAACGGCAGGAAAAATAGATGTTTACAATGGCATACACTGTTTCTAATTTTCAAAATGCCCATGAGATGGTAGGAGAACATTAATTCATGACGTGCATTTTTGTATTTTTCCAAAGATGCACACAAAATGACAGAGGACATCAACTTTTCATAACCACATGCCCTTAGGTATTATTTTCAGAATGCACACGCTATAATAACAAAATAATTCTTTATTCCCTGTGTTTTGGTTCATCCAAAAATGCCAACCAGATGGAAGCAGAGAATGAGTAGTCGTGAAGCTACACCTGGGTGTTATTTGCCAAATGCCCATAAAATGGGAGCAGAGAAGCACTTCATGACATGCACTCCTGTATTTTTCCCAAACTGCACATGAAAATGACAAACTTTTCATAATGTCATACCCTTGGGATTATTTTCATAATGCACATGAGAGAGCAGCAAAAATAACATTCAATGACATGCTCTGTGGTGCCCATCAGATGGCAGCTTAGAATGATAGTTCATAAATATAGCTCCTAGGATGTTTCCCCAAAATGCTGACCAGATGGCAGCAGAGATTAATTTTTAAATAACATTTGGGGCGTAATTTCCAAGATTCATGGGGGGTGAGGGAAATATTTCTTTCATGATGAAATACACATAGGTTTTATTCCCAAAATGTCCACCAGATGTGACCAGAAAATAACTTTTGAATTCTTGAATCATTTCCAAGATGAACACAAGATTCAGGCAGAAAATAAATTTTCATGATGACCTACACTAAGGTTATATCTCAAAATGCCCACCTGATGGCAACAGAAAAATCTTTTGATGACATACACCTGGTATAATATTCAAATACACACAAGATGGCAGCAGAGAACAGTTTTCATGACGTGCACTGCTTTGTACCCAAGGTTTACATAAAATGGGAGCACAGAAAAATTTTATTGCCACATGCCATTGGGTGTTATTTTTTACATACACAAGTGATACCACCAGAAATAAGTTATTCTCAAAATACCCACAACTTGGCTACAGAGAATGAACATTCATAATGACAAACACTACAGAGTTATTACTTAAAAGTCCATCGATTAGTCTATGGCCATGCTACCCTGAACACGCCTGATCTCTTCTGATCTCAGAAGCTAAGCAGATTCAGGCATGGTTAGTATTTGGATGGGAGACCAACTAGGAAGACTGGGTGCTGTAGACGTTAAAAAAAAAAAAGACCATCGATAGGAATAGAAAAAAACTTTTGATTACTTACACTGTGGCGTTATTCTCAAATATAACCAACACATGACAGCAGAGAAATACATTTAAGTACTTACACTCTGCTATTATTGCAAGATGCAGAGTGGATCAGAAAGAAATCATAATTTTCTGGTTGGCATACACTTGGGTGTTTTATTCCAAAAATATCCGCAGGATGGCAGCAGCAAATAAATTTTTATGACATGTACTTGAGTGCTATTTTCAAAAATACCCACGAGAAGGCAGCACAAAATAATTTTTTTTGGCAATGCAATCATGTTTCCTTCCCAAAATGCACATTAAATGGCAGCAGAAAATAACTCTTCATAATGCCATGCTTTTCAGAGCACACAGAAAAGCAAGAGTCACTTTTCATGACGCACACTGCTGTTATCCCCAAATTCCCCACCGGATAACAGCAGAGAATAAGTTTGTTAACACACTGGTCAGATTCCCTAGATGCACACAAGATGATGTCCTGCACTCCAGTGCTATTCACAAAAACCCAGCAAATGACAGCAGAAAGTAAAATTTCAGATGATGTGCCCCTGGGTGTTATTTTTAAAATGTCCACAAGATGCCAGCAAATAACAACTTTTCATTACCTACACTGCTATGTTGTCCCCAACATTCACACAGACTGGCAGCATAGAAGAAAACTAAATGACACACCCTGGGGTGTTAATTTTCAAATGCACCTGAGATAGCAGCAGAAATAACTAGATAGTCACCTCCCCAGACCTATCGCTTCTTTAGTAAAACTTTTAAGAAAGTCCTATCCATTGGTGCTCTGCAACTTCATAACCAAAGCTTCCAAATAACACTAGAACCCCTTGAAGGGGTTATTCACCCTCAGAGGGCACACAATCTTGTTAGCTATTCTGTATCCATCTTGCCTCGCTTTTCACCACATACGTGTCATCTTTCTTATGTGTTTTCCATAATCACAAATGCCTAAAAGGGGTGGCAAATTTGATTCCCTATAGCATCTGAGATCTTGCTCTGTGGCAGACGGCATCAGTTTTATTAAAACTCTAATATATGCTCTCTAGAGGTTTAGAAGTATTTTACATCCACACCGGGCACCTGCTTTGCTCCTCACATGGATGATGATGGAGAATTTCACCGCCAGGATTCTCCTTACTGGTCCCACAAGGACCTGTTCTGCCCTTCACACATTGGGCTAAATGAGGATGGAGATCTTACAACTCTCTATGACCTCATTTTCTGGGCAACCTCTTTAATCCTCAAATGCTGGCAGCATCTGGGACGGAGGAGGGCTACTGTCCAGGTCTTTCCTACCCTTCTAGCTGCCTGGAGCAAAAACTGAGACATCTATCTCGTGAGGGTATATCCCCTAGCCCCCAACCTCAGGAGTCTCTTGCCTACTTCATTGTTTTCTCTAGAAATTGAGGCTTCTGAGAGTAATGAATTCTAGTATATGTAAATGAATTACTAGAAATAATGCAAGTGAGGAAAAAAATCTGTATGCAAAGTATGCAAGGGAAATAAAACATTTTAAAATATAAAGGATATATTTTTAAGAAAAGAAAAATAATTTTATCCTAAAAGTTTCAGGTTACTTAAAGGTTGTTTAAGGCACAAAGGAGGAAAATAAAGAACAAAAACATAAGTAAATATATAAAGTTGTAACGGAAAAGAGAATCTTGTTTTATATAGTCGAATTGACCAAAAATAAAGATATTCATCATAAGGTTTCAAAATGAACTTTAATATCAACAGTGTACTGACACGAGACTGGAGTTTGGATTATTGGTCTGTTCC
The DNA here is from genome assembly GCA_030015415.1 of Cynopterus sphinx. NCBI lineage: Eukaryota > Metazoa > Chordata > Mammalia > Chiroptera > Pteropodidae > Cynopterus > Cynopterus sphinx. The sequence continues at coordinate 20,706 of JAKZJJ010000039.1, forward strand.
TAATAAGAGATTGTAAAAGATCTTCTTTACCTGTTGAGCAATACCACCTAAGAAACAGAGACTCCATATCGTTTCAAAATAATTTATTGTGCTTTATAGTCTGATTACTTAAAAACTGAGTCTTCTTAACATTAAGAGTGCTAAGGTTTTTTACAGTCATATTTAACCCCGGAAATCTCTTAAAAACGCATTGGTTAAATAGATAACTAAGTATTGTTTCATAATGACCTGTGCTCCCATTTAATCCAGTGATCAAACCTTGTGACATTATGACACATGTTCCAACATAAAACCTAAGTAGGATTTTGGTTTTATCTCAAAATAACTTTGAGACTTCTCAGAGGGCACCTGGAAAATCTCAAAGGTTTAGTTTTGTCACTTTGTAAAAGAGAAATGTTAAGCTGATTCAGTCTACTTGATATATTAAATGATATGAAAGAACAGTGTCAAGTAATAGATAATACTTAACCTTCTTTAGGTTATATTTTATAAATATGTTATTAATACAAGTGTTTCAGAAATTGTATAGAGTTCTTAGAAAGTTGTCACTATCTTTGCTATTCATATGTTCTTGTATAATAATATCAGTCATAATTTCAGTTATTATAAAATATTGTATATCATGAATATCAAGAATAGATCTGACTATTCAGGAACAAGGGGCATATATAGAAGCAAAGGGCATGGCTCTGATTAGGGACAGGACAGTAAAACTGTTATCATAATTAGATAGCTATATTTTAGATAAATACATGGTCTTGATATTAAATCTTAGTTTTTACTATAATAAGATTTGTATAAATATTGAATATATTAATATGGTAAATTAATATTTTGAATAACAGGAAAAATCTGTATAACTGGAAACGTCAAAACTCTTCTTTCCCAGAGAAACCACAGACGAATCTCTCCTTTATAGACTATTTTCTTTACTCAGCAAACCACTTGAGATGATTGCCAACAGTTGTTGCAAGTTTTGTTCACCACAGAGGAAAAAGGTAGAATTCTAGAAGAAAGAAGAAAGCATGTACTAGCCCCAACAGAGCAGCCTGCTATGGATCCTATGCAGGTGCAACATGTGTTTCCCAGCACTCACCCCACCTGCGAACCCAACTCTACTCAAGGTAAGGAGGCTCTCCAACTGTATCACCAATTGCTGTTGCAGGGCCTAGGAACAGCTGCCTGTCGCCCAATAATTTTGTCTAAGGTCAGTGAGGTGGTGCAGAGAAAGAATGAATGGCCATCTGCATTCTTAGAAAGGTTACTGGAATCTTATCGCTTATATACTCCTATAGATCCTGAAAACCCAACCTATAGACGGGCAATTAATTTGGCTTTCGTTAGTCAGTCGGCCCCAGATATTAGAAAGAAATTAGAGAAATTAGAAGGATTACAGGGTAAGAATTTATCCAAGTTATCAAAGATGGCACAAAAGGTATTTAATAATAGGGGTGATGTGCAGAAGTCATGTTTGTAGGATGATAAGGAAACCGACCTCCTTGGAGGAAACTTCCTAACAATAGAGGGAAACCTAATAAGGAGAGACAAAGCAGAACTAACCTAGGATGCTCAACCACAACAGGCCTTTAAGACTCTAAAGAAGGCCTTAATTTCGGCCCCAGCCCTGGCCTTGCCAGACTTGGAAAAACCGTTCCAGCTATTTGAGACAGATCCACTTTTTGAAAACTGCAGCCCTGAACCCCGGATGATGACCCGCAGGCTCCATAGCATGACTGTGTATAGCACCTTGAGCAGGTAACTGGACTGCGGCCAGATTTGAAGGATGAGCCGTGGCCTGATCTGGATGCGGTTTTACCAATGGAAGCAGTTTTATATCCGAAAGAGTAAGGTATGCCGAAGCAGCAGTGGTGACAGTCGGGGATGTGATGCTGACACAGGCCCTGAGCCTTGGGACATCGGCAGAGGGCTCAACTCATAGCCTTAACACAATCTTTACAGTAGGGAAAGAACAAGACTGTAAACATCTAGGCTGACAGTAGATATGCCTTTGCTCCTGCCCATGTACATGGAGCTTTATATGAGGAAAGGGGACTTTTAACAATGGGAGGCAAAGAAATTAAAAACAGGGAAGGAATCTTAGCCCTGTTAGAGGCCATTTGGCTGCCAAAAAAGGGTAGCTATAATTCATTGTCCTGGGCACCAAAATGCAGAGACTGAAGTAGCAAAAAGAAATTCCTTTGCAGATCAGACAGCAAAGAATGCTGCCAGAAAACCAGTGGGGCCCATACACATTTTGCCTCTAAAGCTTCCCCTGGCCCTTGCAGAAAGGCCTGAGCATATCCCATGCGACTTAGAATTATGTGAAAGACTATGAGGAAAAGAGAGCAAGGATACAGAATGCTCCATGATGGAAGACCGACCGCTCCTTCCTCAGGTTTTAGAAAAGATCTTACTAGACGTAATGCATCGGTCCACCCACCTAGGAGGAACTAATATTATTGAACTATGGAAAAGAGATAATTCTGTTCCAGGACTAAAAAGTTTAGCTAAGGACGTGGCTAATAGGTGTGCAGTGTTTGCACAGTTAAACCAAGGAAGGACCTCCACAGAACAAGGAGTGAGACTCAGGGAAAAGAGACCAAGAAAACACTAGGGACTTGATTTCACAGAAGTTGCACCTGGAACTTCTGGATTCAAGTTTTTGTTAATTTTCATTGACATGTGCTCCAGACGGACTGAGACTTTTCCTACTAAGCGTGAAACTGCACAAGTAGTAGTAAAGAAATTAGTATCAGAGATAGTTCCAAGATTTGGCCTGCCCATGATATTGCGGTCCAACAATAGCCCGCCGTTCATTGCTGTAACTAGTCAAATTGTGGCAAAATTGCTAGGAATAGAGTAGAAATTGTATTGTGCTTATAGACCACAGAGTTCAGGCCAGGTAGAGAGGATGAATAGGACTTTAAAGGAAACGTTGACTAAGTACAAATAGAAAAGTGGCGAGCGTTAGGTAAGCCTCCTTCCCTTTGCTCTGTTAAGAGCACAATGCACCCCACTACTGTAAAATATCATGTTTGTGTGTTCAGGCTTTTTAAAAGTTTTATAACAACTTTTAGATAAAGGAATTTAGTAACTCGCTGTTATTGAAAAACTTGTTTTTCACTTGTAATTTCACATGAGATAATTGCTATAAAATATTGTTTACTAGTATGCCATATTGTTAAAAGCCAAGTATAAATAGGTGATTGTACTTATTATACTTGGCAAAATGTAAATCCAGTCATTCAAAATGTCAGGCTTTTATGTGCCAATTGTTTTACTGATTGTAAATGTTTAAAGTCAAATAATGTTAACAAGATATCATTTCTGAGAGTATATTAAATAGTTAAGAACCTTATTTTTAAAGTGAAAATTTAGATAAATTTTTGTTTGCTTTAATATTCATTTATTGCATCAACCATAGTTTCAGAATTAACCTTTTGAACAGCTTAATTTCAAATCTGTAAAATAAACTTAAAATTAATGTGGTCATAAAGCATAGATCTTGCTTTAATTGCATAACTATAGGTAAAAACTGCTGTTTTTGTGCCAACCACTCTGGCATAATTCAACATAGTCTAGACTTAGTAAGACCAAGAGTTAAGGAGAGAGAAGAAAACCTACTACAAGGTCAGTCGTGGTATGAACAACATTACTGTCATCTATCGCTAGACCTTTATTACTGGCTCTTCTAGGACTGCTGCTTGGACCATGTACAGTGAATTGCCTTATAAAGTATATTAAACAGAGTCCAGGCTGTTAAATTAATAGTATTATCTACTCAAGTAACGGGGGTACCTCAGTTGCCCCCAGTTTATAGGACATCAAAGATTTGATATATTCCATGAAAACCAGTGGAGAATGTGACAGGCTGCTGAAATGTGGTAAGGCTGAGAGTTAATTAAAACCTAAAACTAAACAAAGGCCTAGCTCCTGGAAGCCTTAGCCACATTCTGTTAATCATGAAACTTGTAACAACGAGCTCTAACGCTACCTGCCTGAGTATCGCTGCTTACCTGCGTGGCATGAGAAACAATGAATTGTATATAAACTAGAAATTATTGCCTGGTACCGTCATGGGAACATAGGCTATTAACAACATAACATTCTAACAATAAGCGTTCTGCTTCTGTACCCCCTCTTGCACACCTGGCCAGTGGGTTGACAGGTAGTGAATAGAAGAAAAGTAGATGTTTGTGTTCAGACAGAATAAAGAGTAGGATTTAGGGCTTAAAAACCTTGTACCTCTCCATTTCGGGGCTGCTGCTGGCAAGGACAGCTGCCAGCTAATAAAAAGCCTTTGAGAACGTACTTGCTTTGGTCTGTTTAATGTTGGTCACAACAAGAGGCAGACCCCCAGGATCGGACCCGATTGCCAGCTGCCAGATTCTGGTGAACTTTGGACCTGAGACCCTGTAAATAGACCCTGGATCCACAACTGGACCCCAGAGCCAAACTGATGGCAGTCCCAGGACCCCAGACCCAGAACTCCAACTCTGATTCTAACTTCTAACACTCTATCCCAGACCCTAGACCTTCAACCCCCTGAACCCATAAATGCCTAACATACATCAACATAAAACATTGCTGTACAAGATGTTGTGAGGTTAAATCAAGCACGAGAGTCCTGTGACTCTCTTTTCTCTTTTTTCTGCCTTATTTGATTAAGAAGCCTGTGATTTTTAAGTGGTTTAAATAACCTAATCTAATTGGAATCTTCCTCATAATTGGCATTGTAATTTTAGGTTTTCGATTCCTCAGTTGCTGCAACAGTTTCATATGACACTAGCCATAACTGCAGTTTAGTCCACGTTTTGTTTTAGAGCTCCCAACCTAACAAGGACTAGACAGATATTCTAAGACATAAAATTTCAGGTTGTTGTGAAGAACTGTGATGTGCTGATATGGTAAGGGATCTTTACCTTATGCTGGCCTGTGTCCGATGGCTGTACATCTCTTCATCTACAGCGGAATCACAGGAAAGTGAGGTGTCCCAGCGATGAGTTGATCTTGCTCATGGTGCCAACAGCAGAGGAAAAATATGCTTTCCTTCACCCTCAAGGCTCTCTTGTCAAGTCTAATAATCAAATAGACGTGAGAAAAATTAGCACGAGAAAATAATGCAATTTAATACATCCATATGTATGAGAACCCCACACACATGAGAATCAGAGACTCCACATATGTGAGAGAGAGAGGACTACAATAGAAACTTGGGCACGAAGATCTTTCTTGAGCTAGGGATATGGTAAGGTGCCTGGGGGATTTCAAAGGGTCATTGCAGGATGATAAGAACCAACATTTCTTACACATTACTTTGCCCTGCCCTGTAGGTGGGTCACACGGAGATGATGGCTGAGGATCTCCTATTATATGGGCAAGGCCCTCCATTCAAAATGTTCTGCATAGTTAAAGGGTGGGGCAGTAGTTTCTCTTCATTTAGAAGATAAACTTACCCTCACCTGGAAACAATCTGAACATCTCCGGGTGATGCATTCTGAACTCCCACACTTTCATTTGAAAATGACTGCCACAGGAGGAATAAGATTATCTAAAAGAAGAGTTGGAGCCAAACTCTTTCTGGCTGGAGAAAGAAATTAAGTTTACCTGTGAAAATGTCTAAGGTTTCCTCTTAATTTTTGTGGAAAGGCATTTTCGATTTGTATTTGTCCTTGGCGAGGGAGCCTTGGAGACACAGAAGCAGTTTTTTGCTTTCGAAAACAATCTAGACATCCATGTTTCTCTTTAGTAGATTATTATGAAACCATATTAACTTATTCACCTATAACCAAAGTGACAAAACAAAACCTCGGTTCTTAGGGTTGAGGAAATTGTCTCTTAAGTCTCCAAGCACTTGATTAGACAGAAAACTATTTTAAGAAAGCAGTCTTTGATTTCTAGGCAGAAAACTTTTCATCTCTTATCTGGAGCAGAAGGACGCCTGAAAACTTTATCCTTCTAAAGCAAGAATAAATAAACTCTGCTAGTACAGAAACTTTCTTTTGATATTTAAATTTTGACTTGGTTAAATTTATTCCAATCTCATTCAACTTAACTGTCTGTAAAATTTCCTCTCCCAAGATGTCTCCTCACAAACCCCCTACAACACTTTTCAGATTTTTTATCCAGTTTCCCTCATTCTCATTCTGCAAGAAACAGCCTTACATTAGGACAAAGGTAATTTTCTTTCCACCAAAACTTCCATCTTCATCGCATCCCTTTCCCTCCCCCTCTTTTTGAATTCCTCCTCACCCCACTTCCACTCTTGACCTAGGTTTGTGGCCAGTTCCCCTTCAGAGATGGATCTCTGAAGGCAGAGTGTCTCCTCCCACACGCTAGCAGCATGCGCAAAGGGTGGGGGGGAACTGGTGCAACACCTGGGGAGGGAACCAAGGACCTTCTGCATGTAAAGCAGATGTGCTGACCAGTACACTATGGAGCTGGCCCCCAGCTCATCCCTTTTTTGTAGCTGCAACGTATCTTGCTTTTCTTGTACAGTTGGTTTCACTTGTAACTTTGACGTTTGAAAACGTAATTACATATTACAATTCTCGACCTTCAAAAAAAGCCTGTCTAGTGAAAACTACAAAGCGACTGTGACTATATCACAGGGATATTTAGCTACACTCTAACCAATTTAGTAACTTCTACATATATATTTCCTCATAGCACAAAATTTTTTAATGTTCTGCAAGACGTGTATGCTGCAGTCACAAGGCCAGCATGTCTGGCACATTAAATACTTAATATTCAGCAGATCAGAGTTTGGAATAAGGAAAGATTTATTTATCAAGATGGCACCATAATGATGTGGCCGCTGGAAAATCACTGCTTTAATTTTATTACTTGCTGGAAATTACTGTTTGTCTGTCGCCTGTGTCACCCATAGGGACATGACATCCTAACAATAAGCTTTCTGCTTCTGAACCCCGGCTTGCACAACCTACCAGTGGGTTGAAAGTTAGTAAATGGATGACAAATACTTTTGCGTTCAGAAAGATTAAAGAACGAGGTTCAGGGCTTAAAAACTCTGCTCCTCCACTTTTCAAGGCGGCTTAATTGGGGGTCTGCATGCCACCGGCAGGCCCAGCTGGCTGAATAGAGACTGTGTTTCCTCTAACTCACTGATCTCCGGGGGTCCGCGTGTCTATCCGGGGCTGGCGGCCACAACCATGAGATGCCCGGAAGCTTTGATTTTTCAGAAATTCGACTGGGAAGGCCACCTCACCCCCAGGGCTCTTTTCTCCAGGTAGGGAGGGTAGAGGGAGGAGGGGAAGGCAAGAGGAGTGGTCTGAGAAGAGCGCGAAACCTCCAAATCTCTTTTCACTCAGGACTCGCCTGGATTAGCATGTCTATGGAAGGAGCTGATAGCCTGGGGGAAGGCCGGCTGGAGCAAGGGAGAAGCAAATCCCATTACCTTTAGACCGACACACCTAATGTCTTTAATCCCTCTGTACCATGAAGCAGAAACTAGACGCGCTCACATTCCGGGCTCTCCACCCTCACTGCCTCACACCCGCAACAGAAATAAAAAAAAAAGACTTTTCCACGTGGAGCTGGTCCCCCCCCCGGGCCCTCTAAAGACGGACACCCCCATCGTCCCCCCTCAGCACCCCTGGGACACAAAGCTCCTGCTCACCTTTCCTCCCCGGTCCGTCCGAACCGCAGCTCCGAGGGCTGCAGAGTCCGGGAGCCGCCTCGGCGCCGCGGAGCCTCCAGCAGCCTCGGGAGGCTCGTGGGATCCCCGAGAAGGCGCAGCCGCGTCTGCGCGCACGAGAAGCGCCTGCCCCACGTGGGTGTCGCCGAGTCACGCAGAACCGCGAGGGTCCGTGGGGGTCTCTTGACCCGAGTAACCAGCCTAAATGCAGCCTGAAGCCCGGACACCGGCGCAGGCGGGCCCTGCGCTAGAGGAGTCCGCGCTGATTGGCGGATCCGCCCAGGCCCCGCCCCTTGGCTCCTCCCCTTTGGCTCTCAGCACCTCTGTGCACCCCAGGGTCTCACCCCACCCTGGCAGACTGACCCAAACCACCACCTCGTTTATCCCACCGCACGTTAGACAGACAAACACCAACGTTTCACAAATAGAGATCAGACACACACATGACGATGACTCTAGAAAACACCCTGATGTCTTACCGGTGAAATGGGCGCTTGTGGTGAGAGTTCTAGAAATCATTTTCCAGTTGAGAGTTCTTCCAATTCAAAGAATCCACCGTCTGACCATTAACGGTAGGATTTTAATAGCGACTCGGAGCAATAACTAAAGAAGCAAAAGGCTATTTTTATGGTATTTCTTTGTTATGTCAAATGACAAAAAAAAAGACAATGAAAAAAATGACCATCTCTAGAAGAAGAGTTTCAATAAACAAAACGAGGAGTTGCTAAGTCCAAGTGAGGGGCTAAACAGGTAGTGCGGAGACATTGCCTCTGTGTTAGCTGCAGAATTACTGTTTAAAAATTAATTACTTGCTAGAAATTACTGTTTGGCTATCGCCATAGGAACACAGGCTACTAACTATGGAAACAACATTCTAAGGAACTTTCTGCTTTTGTACCCCGGCTTGCACACCTGACCAGTGGGTTGACAGGTAATGAATAGAAGAAAAATAGACCTTTGTGTTCAGACAGAATGAAGAATGGGATTTAGGGCTTAAAAACCTCGTACCTCTACATTTCGGGGCTGCTGCTGGCAAGCACAGCCGCCGGCTAATAAACAGCCTTTGAGAGCATACTTGCTTTGGTCTGTTTAATGTTGGTCACAACAAGAGGCAGACCCCCAGGATCGGACCCGATTGCCAGCTGCCAGATTCTGGAGGTGAACTTTGGACCTGAGACCCTGTAAATAGACCCTGGATCCATAACTGGACCCCAGAGCCAAACTGATGGCAGTCCCAGGAACCCAGACGCAGAACTCCAAGTCTGATTCTAACTTCTAACACTATCCCAGACCCTAGACCTTTAACCCCCTGAACCCATAAATGCCTAACGTACATCAACATAAAACATTGCTGTACAAGATGTTATGAGGTTAAATCAAGCACGAGAGTCCTGCGACTCTCTTTTCTCTTTGTTTCTGCCTTATTTGATTTGGAAGCCTGTGATTTTTAAGTGGTTTAAAATAATCTAATCTAATTAGAATCTTCCTCATAATTGGCATTGTAATTTGAGGTTTTTGATTCCTCAGTTGCTGCAACAATTTCATATGACACTAGCCATAACTGCAGTTTAGTCCACATTTTGATTTGGAGCTCCCAACCTAACAGGGACTAAATAGTTATTCTAAGACATAAAATTTCAGGTTGTTGTGAAGAACTGGGGATGTGCTGACATGGTAAGGATCCTTACCTTATGCTGGCCTGTGTCCGATGGCTGTACATCTCTTCATCTGCAGCGGCATTATAGGAAAGTGAGGTGTCCCAGCGATGAGTTGATCTTGCTCACGGTGCCAACAGCAGAGGAGAAATACACTTTCCTTCACCCTCAAGCTCTCTTGTCAGGTCTAATAATCAAATAGATGTGAGAAAAATTAGCACGAGAAAATAATGCAATTTAATACATCCATATGTGTGAGAGCCCCACACACGTGAAGAGTCAGAGACTCCACATAAGAGAGGGGGGAGCGGGGACTAGAATGGGAACTTGGGCAGGAAAGATCTTGAGCTAGGGATATGGTTAAGGTACCTGGGGGGTGTCAAAGGGTCATTGCAGGATGATAAGAACAGACAATTCTTACACATTACTTTGTCCTGCCCTATAGGTGGGTCAAATGGAGATGATGGCTGATGATCTCCTATTATATGGACAAGGCCCTCCATTTAAATTGTTCTGGATAGATAAAGGGTGGGGTAGTAGTTTCTCTTCAGTCAGAAGATAAACTTACCCTCACCTGGAAACAATCTGAACATCTCTGGGTGATGCTTCTGAACTCCCACAACCTTCATTTGAAAATGACTGCCACAGGAGGGATAAGATTATCTAAAAGAAGAGTTGGAGCCAAACTCGTTCTGACTGGAGAAAGGAATTAAGTTTACCTGTAAAAATGTCTAAGGTTTCCTCTTAATTTTTGTGGAAAGGCATTTTCGATTTGTATTTGTCCTTGGCGAGGGAGCCTTGGAGACACAGAAGCAGTTTTTTGCTTTCGAAAACACTCTAGACATCCATGTTTCTCTTTAGTAGATTATTCTGAAACCATATTAACTTATTCACCTAACCAAAGTGACAAAACAAAACCTCGGTTCTTAGGATTGAGGAAATTGTCTCTTAAGTCACCGAGCACTTGATTAAATAGAAAACTATTTTAAGAAAGCACTCTTTGATTTCTAGGCGGAAAATTTTTCATCTCTTTTCTGGAGCAGAAGGACGCCTGAAAACTTTGTCCTTCTAAAGAAAGAATAACTAAACTCTGCTTGTAAAGAAACTTTCTTTTGATATTTAAATTTTGACTTGGTTAAACTTATTCCAATCTCATTCAACTTAACTGTCTGTAAAATTTCCTCTCCCAAGATGTCTCCTCACAAACCCCCTACAACACTTCTTTTCAGATTTTTTATCCATTTTCCCTTGTTCTCATTCTGCACGAAGCAGCCTTACATTAGGACAAAGTTAATTTTCTTTCCACCAAAATTTACATCTTCATCGCATCCCTTTCCCTCCCCCTCTTTTTGAATTCCTCCCCACCCCACTTCCACTCTTGACCTAGGGATGTGGCCAGTTCCCCTTAAGAGATGGATCTCTGAAGGCAGAGTGTCTCCTCCCACACGCTAGCAGCATGCACAAAGGGTGGGGGGGACCTGGTGCAACATTGCGGAGGGAACCAAGGACCTTCTGCATGTAAAGCAGATGTGCTAACCACTACACTATGGAGCTGGCCCCCAGCTCATCCCTTTTTTGTAGCTGCAACGTATCTTGCTTTTCTTGTACAGTCGGTTTCACTTTTAACTTTTACATTTGAAAATGTAATTACATATTATAATTCTCGACCTTCAAAAAAAGCCTTTCTAGTGAAAACTACAAAGCGACTGTGACTGTATGTTACAGGGATATTTAGCTACACACTAACCAATTTAGTAATTTCTAGATATATATTTCCTCATAACACAAAATGTTTAATGTTCCACAAGACGTGTATGCTGCAGTCACAAGGCCAGCATGTTTGGCGCATTAAAAACTTAATATTCAGCAGATCAGAGTTTGGAATAAGGAAAGATGAATCAAAATGGCACCATAATGATGTGGCTGCTGGAAAATCACTGCTTTAAATTTATTACTTGCTGGAAATTACTGTTTGTTTGTCGCCCGTGGGAGCTTAGGCTATCACCCATAGGGACGTGACATCCTAACAATAAGCTTTCTGCTTCTGAACCCCGGCGTGCACAACCTACCAGTGGGTTGAAAGTTAATAAATGGACAAAAAATATACTTTTGTGTTCAGACAGATTGAAGAATGAGGTTTAGGGCTTAAAAACTCTGTGCCTCCACTTTTCAAGGCTGCTTAATGGGGGTCTTCATGCCACCGGCAGGCCCAGCTGGCTGAATAGAGACTGTGTTTCCTGTAACTCACTGATCTCCGGGGGTCCGTGCGTCTATCCGGGGCAGGCGGCCACCATCGGGGAGCTTTTGATTTTTCAGAAATTCGACTGGGAAGGCCCCTCACGCCCAGGGATCTTGTCACCAGGTAGGGAGGGGTGAGGGAGGAGGGGAAGGAAAGAGGAGTGGTCTGAGAAGAGCGCGAAACCTCCAAATCTCTTTTCACTCGGGACTCGCCTGGATTAGCATGTCTATGGAAGGGGCTGGTAGCCTGGGGAAAGGCCGGCTGGAGCAAGGGGGAAGCAAATCCCATTACCTTTAGACAGACACACCCTGACACCTTTAATCCCTCTGTACTATGAAGCAAAAATTAGACACTTACATTTAGTACTCTCCACCCTCAATACCTCACACCGCGCAACAGAAATAAAAAAAAGAATTTTCCACGTGGAGCTGGTCCCCCCCCCCGGGCCCTCTAAAGACGGACACCCCCCATCGTCCTCCCTCAGCACCCCTGAGACACAAAGCTCCTCCTCACCTTTCCTCCCGGGTCCGTCCGAGCCGCAGCTCCGGGGGCTGCAGAGTCCGGGAGCCGCCTCGGCGCCGCGGAGCCTCCAGCAGCCTCGGGAGGCTCGTGGGATCCCCGAGAAGGCGCAGCCGCGTCTGCGCGCACGAGAAGCGCCTGCCCCACGTGGGTGTCGCCGGGTCACGCAGAAACGCGAGGGTCCGTGGGGGTCTCTTGACCCGAGTAACCAGCCTAAATGCAGCCTGAAGCCCGGACACCGGTGCAGGCGGGCCCTGCGCTAGAGGAGTCCGCGCCGATTGGCGGATCCGCCCAGGCCCCGCCCCTCGGCTCCTCCCCTTTGGCTCTCAGCACCTGTACGCACCCCAAGGTCTCACCTCACCCTGGCAGACTGATCCAAACCACCACCTCGTTTATCCTAACCCCTTTCGATTGGACACATGAAGGCCGTGCTGTGCGTTTCCCCGCAGGTCCACCCCATCCTTTCTCCTCACTGACCTCTGCTTCCACCCACACACCCCTGGAGCTCAACCCGATTTTTCCTCCTCTGTGGCCATCACTGTAAATCATAACAAAAACCTACCCATAATGGTAAACTAATGTTAGAAAGTGGCAAGAGGATTAAAATGTTAAATCGAGCTAAATTCTGAGACTACAACATGCTCATCCGCTCTGTGGTCAGGCCATGAGGGTACCTGCAGAACAAAGGAAGATTTCTGCTGGAATTGCTAACAACCCTTTCCCACACATGTAAAGGGGAAACAGGAAAAACAGAGTCTTTAAGTGTCTGCCCTACACAAAATAAAATCTTTCATTCCCTGTGTCTAAAACCATAGATAATCTGTGGATTAATGACTGAGTAGGCTTTTCAGGCTACTACTGGCTCTCATCCTTTCTCACCGTTTGTCCTTAGCAAAGGAAATGGATAAAAAAGTCTTTAAGCTGTAACTCATGGGAACTAAACAATGATATATAAACTGGACTTCCCCACAATACACGGGGCTTTTCCCTTATCTTGGCTTTTTGTCTTTGCAATTTCTAATCTTTGTTTTTCCCCTTTTCAAAATAAACTTTCCTTTTCACTCTCACTAGGGCGTGCAAGCTGAATTCTTTCTACAATTTTCACCAAAAAACCTACTCTTCTCTCAGGGGAGGGGTTGGTCTTCCTCCACTCAGGAAAATTACCCTGTCCTGCATCAAATTTATAACCATAACACATTACCCATAAATGATAACCGTGAACCATAACCAATGTAAACATAACCAGAAATCCTAAACATAATCCATAATCTATCACCAAAAACCATAGCCTACACATAACCATAAACAGTACCTGTAAACCATAACCAAATTATAACCCATAATCTGAACCCCTAGCTCAGCCTCAAACTCCATCTCAGCCCCAACCCTGATCCTAACCCTCTAAACCATTAACTTCTTAGATATAGGACTTCCCAAAGAATTTTTTTAAAAAAGTATTAGAGCAAGCAGAGTTATAGAACTAAATATCAATAAGTCGCAATCTGTTTTTACTCTTACATGAGAGCAAGGAATAATCTTACGAATAATTAAAGTAAATAATCATATTTTATATAATGTTAATGTTAATAAAATGTTTTGAAATGGATTTAATCCTACTGCAGGATTTGTCCACTGAAAATTAAAGATATCTCATGGTGATGGAAAGAATTAACACTATTTAGATGGCAAAAGTACATAGCTGATGCACAGATTTGATATGATTCTTATGAAAATTCACAGAGGTCTTTGAGGAAAATGTACAAACTGATTCACTTCTTTAAAATTTCAAGGGACCCCAAAAAGATGTAACAGTCTTCAAAAAGATAATCCAAGTTAAATGCTCATACTTCCCAATTTTAATTCTTAATATAAAGCAACTGTGATTAAAACATTGTGATACTGGCATAAAGAGATACAGACAGATGGATAAAACTGAATGGAAAGCCCCCAAATAAACCCACTCATAAACAGTCAACTGATATCTGATAAGGGCAGACAACATTAAAATGGCTAAAAAAGGGTCTTTTCAAAAATGGAGACAGGCAAGTGGCCATCCACATGAAGAGAAATGAAATTAGATCCTAACATCACATTACATGCAAAAATTAATTCAAAATGAATAAACAGCTTAAATAGAAAAGGTAAAATTATAAACTCTCAAAGAAAACAAAGATAAATTTTCATGACCTCGAATTTACCAATTGGTTTCTTAGAACAGACACCAAACAGAAACAACAAAAGAAGAAATAAATACATTTAATTTCCTCAAAATGAAAACTTTATGTGCATCAAAAGAAGCTACCCAGAGAGTGAAAAGACAGACTACAGAATGGAAGGAAATAGTTGCATGTTATATCTCTGATATAGAACTTTTAAAACTCATCGACAAAATGACAAACAGGCAGATTTTAAAATGGACAAAGGACTTGATTACATCATTCTCCAAAGAAGATATACGATTTGACCAACAGGCACATGAAAAGATGTTAACCATCATCGGTTGTGACAGAAATGCCAATTAAAACTACAATGTGATACTCCTTTACTCACACTAGAATGGCTGGAATTGAGAATGCCAAAAATAACAAACACTGGCAATGATATAGAAAACCTGGAACCCTTACACATTGCTCATGCAGGTGTAAAACTATGAATGACCATCACTTAGTTTAAATAACAAAACTTTAAAAGTTTCAGCTCACCAAACACACCTAGAAAATCTTTTAAATAAATGTTCATGTACAAATAGTTTACCTAAAAACCTCTATTAGTATCTATTTTTTTTTTTTTTTGGTTAAAACTATGAGATTGAAGAGCCAATTATTATCTTGATTTTTCTTGATACTTTGTATATCAAGCTATTTTCTTTATATACTTTGTAACACAGCTAAATTAAACTTATTTTTGATTACCCAGCTAAAACATAGTTTATGTTAATAACTTTCAAAAACATGTTATGTAATTCTACCGAACTTAAGCCAGCTTTAACATCAAATATTGTCTCTGATCATATGATCCTGAAATGCATTTATGTTTGTTTCTATTTTTTTCTTAATTTATATTAGCATTTAATTCCTTTAAGCCAATCAAATAATACCAACTAGTAAGAGCAGTCGGACACAAAAACATTTTACAACACGTTATATAGACAAACACAAAAGTTTCACAAATAGAGATCAAAACATAAACAGAATTAATAATGATTGTAGAAAACACCCTGATGTCTTACCAGTGAAATGGCTGCTTGTTGTGAGAGTTCTATTAATCATTTTCCAATTGAGAGTTTTTCCAGTTCAAAGAATCCACAGTCTGATCATTAATGGTAGGATTATAATAGCAACTTGAAGCAATAAGACTTTTTACAGCTTAACTAAAGAAGCCAAAAGTTTTCTATTTTTATGGTATTTTCTTGTTATGTCAAATGATAAAAAAAAAAAGACGTCGAAAAAAAAAATGACCATCTCTAGAAGAAAAGTTTCAATAAACAAAATGAGGAGTTGCTAAATCCAAGTGAAGGGCTGAAGAGGTAGTGCAGGGACATTGATTGCCACCCCCTCCAGGATATGGCTCTGGAAATTTTTTCTTTCTTCAGACCTCTCCTTTTAGACCCAACACAGGTATTAAGCCAAAACTGGTATTTTCTAGCCTAGATGCCATCTATCTTCAGCCAAAGCAAAAATTCTGGCTAATTATAATGTCATCATACTGCAGCTCCCATTGTGCACCTGACACTAACACAGTTCTGGAAACATCCTATGAGAAAGAAAAGGCAGAAAACAAAGTTCCCCACCTACTGGGAGGAGACAATAAGGCCAAGTCAGCACCACAATTTTCCAAAGTCTCTCTCCAGGGAGAAGAAAAAGCTCACAAACATCCATCTTGGTGGGACTTTTCCCCACTCCCTCTCTCTCTCTCTCCCTACCCCTTCCTCCTTCTTTCTCTCTCAAGTTAAGCGTGCACTCCACCTCCTCAAGTGAGTACTTTAACCTTAATAAAACTCATGCTTTCCTGCTTGCTGTTCATCTTGCCTTTGTATTCTTTCTTTTAGAATTAAGCAAGACTCTGGTCACAGAACCCACAAGACCTCCAGCTGTTCATATAACTCTGGAATTCTTTCTTTCAGAATAAGACAAGAACCTTTCCAGCAACACAGGTTATAGCTTCACAAATATTTTTTGATGATAGTCTAAGTATAGATGAGAGGAAAAAGACTCGCAGCACTTCTAAATTCTATCAAAGACTACAGAAATAGACCAAAAAGTCTGATAGGGTAAACAAAAAAAAAAGTTTATTTCTTCCAGTAGGAGACCATAATCTCTCAGCTACAGAAGTTTCCAGGAGCTAGCAGTAACCCAGACAATAATTTTCCTGCCACCATAACAAGATGGAAATTTTGTAGTTTTCTAAAATCCATCTTAAGTGCAAGAAAAGAGGCAGAACCTGAGACTTAAGGAAGACTGCAGAATCTTCAAACCCCTTCCTTCATGCATAACTACTCCAGACAATTAGCATAGAAAGAGCTGTTAGCCTGGGGAAGATACAGGCTGGAATTAAGGTTGAAGTAATTCCCTCTGTTACATATAGACTAACAGACCAAGTATTTTTAGTTACTTTATAACATGAAGCAAAAAAACAGATACACACATGTTCAGTACTTCTCACCCTCACTCTGCTACACCACAGAATTTTTTTTAGAAAAGTATTTTCCTCACCAAGCCATGTTCTCTGCTGTGTCATCAAAAGACAGACAGCACCTCTCCCCACACTTGGCATTCCTGTCCAAATTTTAGACATTTGGATTTGGGACACTTCTCCTCACTTTTTGTTCTCACTGGGGTCCGTGGTGCAGCTCCCAGGTGATGCTGAGATACAAGGACTGCCTCACACAATGGCACCACTGAAAGCTTCAATAAGCTTCTTCCAGCTTTCTGAAAAGGCAGAGCAAACACAATGTGGGCTCACGCTATATCACATAAGTATGATATCAGAATGGGGGTGTTCATGCATGCTCACGTGGGGGGCACTAGGTGTTCCATACTGGATGGAGACTACACCAGGAGCATCCAGAAGACCAGATCTTGAGTAAGGCCAACCTAACTCTACACTGATTGGTGAATCAAGCCAAGACCAAGCCCTTGGATGCTCTTCACCAGCTCTCAACAGCACCCTCAACCTCAGTGGCCCCACCCTCCAGTACCCATACCTTGCGCCTTTTCAGAGCCAAGCTGCCAATAATTAATGGCAAGAAGGCGCGGATTAGACCCACATTGTGTGGGCCGCGTGACTCGGAGGAATACTCCAGTGCAAGGGCAAACGGTCTGTCCCCAGCCCTTCCCCAGCCGAGGAGCCAATGGGATGGAGTCTGTTCAGCCGCAGCTGTTAGAGATGGCCTTCCTGACCAGACTTTGGCAAATAGGATTTGTCAAGCATAAGCTTTTATTGTAGAACACTTAGCAGAATTGTGTGCTAGGTTAACCCAAATTACTCAGTAATTTTTAATAACTAAGTCAGTCTTTTAAACATAATTGGTATAAAAGTATAAGAATGTTAAAGATACTTAAATGTCTTTTTCAAAATGTTTATAGTTGCTCTTATGCCAAATCATGATCTTTAAATTAAGCTTGCTGCATTTCAAAATATGAGCAACTGGGAGAAATGTGAATTTATTTATCATGACATTTTGTTTTCTCTTACACTTAATTATAAGGGCGCCTTGACTTAGCAACACATAATTCCAAAATTATTAGTGGGGAACCACAGGCAGTGCATGAAGAGGTGTCATGGTGGACCATTGCCTGAGAGTATAGCCCACGCTGCAATGTCAGGAATATCACATAATCACAGGGGCCTGTCCTGAGAAGCATCCACAATCATGATTATCACCACTGCTGCCACCACTGCTGCATGCATACCAGAGACATGTGGGACACTTGGATTTGGGACATGAATTTATTTGAAAAACCACTTTGGAAAATTGAAAGATTGGAAAATTTTTCATCATCTATGTATATGTATTCTTTAATTTTTCATTTAATCTAAAATGCAATGATAAAATTTACATATTGCAAGGTGGTCCTAGCCATCCCCTTGATTTGGGTACTCTTGAGTATGTTCCTGCTGCTTTACTTCAGTGAACGTGATAAATGTGATGGAAAAAAAAAAGAAATAAATTCCTTCTGGAGCCAGTAAAAATGCCTCATGAAGGCCTAGGTGAAATGGGAAAACAGGTCATCATAAAAAGGATCAAGGAAAGCTAAAAGAGATGTTTAAAATTAATCAGTTCAATTAAATGGCCAGTGAGATGATTAAACTCAAAAAAATTTTTACCAAATGTTAGATTAGAAGGCTGTTCCAGAAATCTTCCTCGACAACTGTGCTGATACTTTGTCACAATGAGGCCAGAGCACACTTCTGTGGACTGTCTATAGTGTCATTAATAACGCGCCAACAGACATGCTAAAAGAAATTGTTCCAGTAGACGTTGCCAGTGAGACTTTATGAAAAGAACATAGTTACATGAAAAAGTTAAAAAGTAACAGCTCATGTCATTTTAATGTAATAATGTTCAAAATTGATCAGAGCTAGAATAAAGGAAGCTGCTGTGGTTTTATAAAATAATATTTAATGTAAAGCGACCAGGTGGTAGTAGGAAATAAATTTTAATGACGCCACACACTTGGGTGTTATTTTTAAAATACCCACGAGATGGCAGCAGAGAAAAACTTTTCATAATGACATACCCTGGGTGTTATTTTCAAAATGAACATTAAAAAGCAGCAGAAATAACTTTATGAGCAGCCCTGTCACGTTATTCCCAAAATGACCACCAGATAGTAGCAGAGAATGAATATTCGTAATTACCTACACTTGATGACGTGTATTCAGGTGTTATTCCCATAATTTGCCACTAGATGGCAGCAGAGGCTTACAAAACATTTCATGACCTAAAATATAGTGTTGTTCCCAAAGTTGCCCACGAGATGGCAGCGGAGAAGAATTTTGCATGACACTCCTGTTTTGTTCCTGATTCACACGAAATAGTAGTAGCAGAGAAAAAATTTATAACGACATACCCTGGGGTGTTTATTTTTTAAATGCACACAAGATACTAGCAGAAATAACTTCATGACATGCACTGTTGTGTTATGCCCCAAATGCCCACCAGATAGCAGCAGAAAAAAATTTATGCCACAAACTAAGGTATTATTTTCAAAATACCCATGAGACAGCAGCAGAGTATAACTTTCATGACTTGAAACCTGTGCTATTCCCAATATGTTCACAAATGGGTATCAAAGAAAACTTTTCCTAATTAAAGACCCTTAGTTATATTTTTAAAATGCACATGAGATAGCAGCAGAGATTAGATTTCAAGACATGCACTGTGGTGCTACTCACGAAATACAGACCAGATGGCAGGAGAGAATAAATATTCAAGATGTTATTTCTGATATACTCACAAAATGGCAGCAGAAAATAAATTTTTAAGCACACACTTGATTTTATTCCCTGAACACACAAAAGATGTCAGCACAAAATAATTATTTTTACTCTGATGTTATTTATAAGATAAACAGTAGATGATGTTGCATCTTTAGACCCCATCACAGTGGTTTCTGTAAATGTTCCTCACATCCAGGAATGTTCCCATTAAGAGGGTAGCTGCAGGCAGTGAGACTGGAGTGGTGAGGCTTCCGGAGAGGAACTCTATGTGTTTAGACTTCTCTCTGGTTCCTGGTCTGCAGAGGAAGGAGCATTTTGAGCTTCTCACAGATGTGGCCTCTTCTTCATCTGAACTGCATTGCTATGCCCAGGCATCATAAGGTGGCCCCGCTAACTTAATCCAACTAAACAAGGATTGATTACTCTACCTTGTAGGCCATTCATCTCTTTAGATCTACTTAGAGAAGCAAACCTCTCTAGTGCACCCATTTTGTGTCCTGGATAAAGACAGATGTATCTTCCTTATCAAACAGTAGTGAGTCATGAGGAGGGAAGAATTCATACCCTAGACTAATAGTCTATATGAATCCTCATTCAGCTCTGAGGATACAGCCCCATGTCAACCCATCAAATCCTCAGCCTGAGCTGAAACACAGTGGAGATGATCCTAGAGTGAGGGAGGAAGTGGGTTCTCACACATGATCTGGTCAGAGTCCAACCAGGAGCTCCTGATGGTATGACTGTGTGTCCCAGGCGAGTCCCCAGGATTCCGGGTGGAGGATGAGGGACACAACTCTTTTCCCATATGCAATGGGGATAGACAATGACAAGGTGCTGCTATGGAGAATGCATAATAAGGTCACCCTCAAAATTGTGTTTTTATGCATTTTATTCCTTTCTTAAAATTATGTTTTAACATCTTTATGAACCTTTCTGGATGCGGACAAACTTCTGCTCATGGGGACCAAATTCTTAGAGGCAGCACAGGGCTGATTGGCACATGCCTTTTACATGCAAAGAAACCTGCAAGGGGACACCACCTCTGTCTACCCACACACCCATGATGCAGTCTCCCCTGACTTCAATACTAACCTGGCCCAGGTGCCAGGCAACTAGAGGAGCCCCTCCAGCTTCAAGGCCAATAATGTTTTCCAAAATAATCAGCCTGAATCTGTTCACCCATCCTGCTCTTTCTTCCCCAAGGAAAACCTACTGAACATTCAGGTGTATTCCATGAGATGCTGGTGGCATCATAGCCACTTGACTCTAGGACCTGTGAGTGTGATAAACTCTATTTCCCCTCATCTCTTTCTATACATCCCCCTGTAGCCACACCTGCTGTCATTGTGAAGAGGAAAAGTGGAGGAATTTCATTAAAAAGGCCAACAGCTCCTCATTCGCCTTCTGTAAATACGCTCGCTGGGGCTCCCTTGCAGAGCTCACCTGCTCTGCCCTGCTTGTCCTTTGCTGGGCAAATATGACTGGCCCCCAGGGGCTTCCGCTCTTGTAACAGTTTGGAGCCATTGGTGGCCCTTAGCACCTCCTGCCCTCCAACCACTGCTGCCACTGGCAACCATACCAAGTCCTGCCGCTTTGAACCCGTCTGAGCCAGAAACACACCGTCAGAACGTGTGAAAGGTCTGAACAGAAGGAAGGTTCACCTTAGCTCAGGGTCCAGCTCTTCAGAGCGTTCACTCGTCTGGGACCACGCGTAAAACACTTGAGTCCTTCAACTCTGAGAATGCTGCTTGGTTTCTCACTGGGCTGGTGGTGGAGCTTGTTCCACGATAAGCAAAAGAAGTCTGTTTTTACTTAATCCACTTTCTTTCTGTTACAGTGTTTTTCTCCCATTTCGCTTACATATTTTGGTCCACCATGAGGTCATGGTGTCTGTGCTCTAACTCTCGCAAATCAGAAACTTGACCTGAACCTCAGGTTGGCACCTTCAGGCACATTGGGAGAGGCAGATGAGGCTTTCCCCCTCGTCATCGCACTGCACAGCCCTGTCATCCTCTGTGTGGACAGGCTGGGAAGGCAAACGACTCTTCACAGCCAAGAGGGTACATTGTCTGGTAAAAGTTAGATGCTTTAGACTTCACACCTGATGCAGCTCCAACTACCCTGAGTCATGGCCTTCAGGTGTGCTTCAGAGGGGACCTGCAGATGGGACCCTCAGATGTGCTGTATGATCTAGGTGCCATCGATTGTGGAAACAAACTGGGCAGGACCAATGTTTTTGGGAAAATCAAAGGGACAGCCATACTGTAAGTCTCTGGAAAACCTGAAGCTGCTGTCGACCGTGGAAATCCATCCCATTTGGGTGTGTTTGGGTCAGCCCAGATCGGATTATTTATAATGACTTTTGACTTAGAAGACATGGGTAACACATTTTAACAAACACGAAGAATACCTTGAGGGCATCAACTAGATGAGTGAGGACTGAAAAAAATGAAGAGTGGAGGCCAGCCATGTGTTCACAAGGCACTGTCCATTTCTTGGAGCATTCTATGTTTTCAGAAGAAGCAGGTTCATGTTATCAAAGAAATTTACAGAAGGAGTGTGGTCAAGGCCTTATGAAAAGCAGCTTTAATGGCAGATTACTTCTGTTGGAACATTCTACTGCATTTCATTATGAAACACTCACACTTGTACAGAAAATGCTGAAGACTCCGGGGAGCTGCAGACACCGTCAGGCCCAGTGCAAGTCTGACCCTGAGAGCAAGCAGAGGGGGAGCTGGAGGGTGATGTTCCCAAGTTGCCCTGCAGAGGAAGGAGGGGTCAGCATGTCGTCCTTCCAAAGTGTCATTTGAGGATGTTGTGGTGTGACCAAGACACCCAGAGCCAATTGAAATTAATTTTGAGCCTTTATTAGCGGGCCCATGACTGACCACGCAGGGTTAGAAGGGACCAGTGCGGGTTTTAGAAAGCTTCTCCCCTACTGCATTCTGTTACAAAGTAAGTTAATAAAAACAGAAGTTAGTCCTTCACAAAGCTAACAGGAGTTAGTCATTATAAAGATAAATGTAGCTGAGAAATTTGCTAGTTTTAAATACGGCCTTGCAGATGGTCTTGTTATCAGTATCCTGGAATGTCATGCTCTTCATGCTTTTCTTGTGCCTGATTTACTGCCTAGAGATATCACCTTGTGGCTGGTTCACTGGGAAGTTTTAGGCTTATAAGGACATCCAAGTCCCTCAGCAGTGGCCCTCCCCAGTGTCCCTTATGTTCCCAGTCCCAGTTGGAGAGGCTCACAGGTGTGTGGTCCAGAATTGAAAGGTTATGAATTTCAGGAAGCAGAAGCTGGGCCTGTCCCATGGGCACGCTAGACATGTAGGTGATGGCTTCCTTAGGACTGATACACCGTGCTTGGCATTTGTCTCAGAAAACATGGTTGTGCTTGTTATCATGGAGGATGTAAAAAATCAAAAGTAGGTCCTACAAACAGTTTAGCCTCATCTCTGTTATCCTTCACTACGAGCCATCAGGGATCCGAGCCTGACCTGCTTTGCTTGGTGTACAAAGAGACCCAGTTCAGGGGCCAATTCCCTTCTCCTCAATATACCTTCCACAGACACCAGGAGAAAAATGTCGCTCAAGTTCCCCATCATCCATAACAAGGACCACCTCCCTCCAGGTTCCAATAAGAACCTTCCAGCATCATCTGAGTACTCTTCATGATGACCGTCCTCACCCCCATTTCTGCATCTGCTCAGGACAACTGAGGTTTCCTCCATGGAGACTGAGGCTGCTCCCCGGCTCCTGTCTTCCTCTCTGAGCTCCCCCAGATACTCCTCTAAAGGCCCGTCCCCAGCATGGAGGCTTCTCTGACACGCATCTCCACACCCTTCCAGCCTCTAGGCCCAGCCCGGTTCAACGCAGTGTCCAGTTTTATGTGTCTGATCCAGCAGAACCCCGTTTCTCAGTACCGACCCATAGACCATGGGAACTGCTAGGAAAAAGCAACAGAGATGAAGTGGCTGAAAGAGACGACTGGAATGAACTTCACATGGGCCTGGGGCAGAGGAGTCCATGGTGAAGACAATTACAGACTCGGCACCTTGAGGTCTCGCTTTCTGGTTCACACACGGCCTTCTGTGCTCTCTCTGGGGGAAGTGCTCCCTGACATCTAGGACACTACGGTTTTGAATGATTACCTGTTTTAACTTTTGCTCTTTCTTAGGTTGTGTCCTCTGGACAACTATCACAAGGGCAGGAATATTATCATCCCAAATTTTTTTCTAGGCCACCTGAGTATTCACACCTTAGGGTGCAGCATCTGGAATGTCACAGAGCTGATGCATTGATGGGAATTTACTGATGGACACTTACTGCAGCTTGGTCTTCACTGTGGCTGTGTGTCATAAGAATAAGACCTTTCTCAGGTCTCTACATCTATTGGCTGAGAATTGGCTTTCTTTGTAGAATCCAGGGACTGAGGACACTCTAACACCCTCAGCAGATGCGGGGCATCACACAGAGGTGGACGCACTCATTGGAAGAAGACTCAGCACTGACCCATAAGGGCCCGGGTCACACCACATGCTGTGTTTCCTATCATGATGCTGAGGATGTAGCATGGGCGTCATGTATGTGCATGCGACTCCAACTGTGCACGTCACCCTGGCATGGCTGAGGCCGACAGAGCTCTGCCACAGTGAGAGGACGACTATACAAGGGAAGTCATCAGGAGACACAGAAAGTCAGAGGCACAGAGGGTGGCACTGCAGGTGGGACAGACGCCTGCACTACACCTGTGTCCCCAGTTCTCACTCGTGCTCTCCGTTATATCTAAAAGGCAGGAAATCCCACACGCACTCACACAGGATGGAGACCTGCACCTCACTGGGCACATCCCCTCTGTCCTGGAGGTGGCCCAGGGCAGCAGTGGGGTGCAGTGGGGAGCGTGTGGGGCCAGACACATGAGCTCACTAGCTCACTCTTACACACGTGAGCGCTCATCACCTACAAGCTCTGTGGTCCTTTTCAAAATTGTTCGCCTGTGATGCACGTAAATGATATCACATCACATGACTTACATGTAAGAGTGAAACAAAATGAGATGAGGGTGCTAAGTGTGTAAGAAACATGTGTCACAGTAAAAGTCATAGTTTACCAAATGAGTTTGTCGCTACCACGTGCCCAGAGACACCCACGCCTGCTCTGGTCTCTGCCCTCTCTGTGGGTCCCCAACCCCTGGGCTCCTTACGCAGTCGGGGCACATGCAAATAGGGCCTCTCGGCTGATAAAAGACCACCCAGCCCCAAGCCTGCAGCTCTGGGTCAGGAGACCAGCCCCGCCATTCCCAGGTGTCCCTGTCCCAGGATGAGGTCTGCACACGCACGCCACACCATGGTGCTCGGACTCAGCTGGGTGTTTCTCGTAGCTGTTTTACGAGGTGACTGACGGGGAGCGAGGGACACTGAGGACGTGAGTGGGTGTGAGTGAGGACAGGGATGTGTGATGGTTTTTCTGACCCGGACGTGTCTGTATTCACAGGTGTCCAGTGTGAGGTGCAGCTGGTGGAGTCTGGGGGCGACGTGGTGAGGCCCGGGGCAACTCTGCGACTCACCTGTGTGGCCTCTGGATTCACCTTCACTAGCAACTGGATGAGCTGGGTCCGCCAGGCTCCGGAAAAGGGGCCAGAGTGGGTTGGAGAAATTAAGGCAGATAGTAGTATCACAAATTATGGCAGTTCTGTGAAGGGCCGATTCACCATCTCCAGAGACAACGCCAAGAACACGCTGTATCTGCAAATGAACAGCCTGAAGCCTGAGGACACAGCCGTGTATTACTGTGCAAGACACAGTAAGGGGACCTCTGTGTGAGCCCAGACACAAACCGCCCTGAGGGAGATGGGAGGGGGAGCTGCGCAGGCCCATCAGGTCCCCAGAGGGCACTCAGGTCACACACAGCACAGTACCCATAACCAGGCCCGCAGCAGGTGCAGACGGGGCTGGGGAAGGGTCATTCTGTTGGGAGCAGCGATTCTCTCTCAACGTTCTCAGCTGCCCACAAAGACACCCTGACTCTCTCGATGTGGCTCTAAATTCTCCTGTTCTCACTGCGGACTGAAATGAAAAAGTACCTTGTCTCTCTGGAGGTGACATATCGCTGGTGGCTGGGGACCCTCCTTTTCCAGTTTTCTATGTTTCTGTTTTCACGTCTCAGCAGAGGGATCACCCTGAGGGCTGTCTCCTTCCCTGTGGCTGGAAAATACCTGCACAGAGAGCCCTGGCTCAGTGCTGACTCCTGTGTGTGAACTCAAACTCTGCCCCCACAGGCACACACTGTCCCCACACGGGCTCTCTCTTCAGACAGGACACAGGGCCACAGGGGTAGGGTCAGACCCAGGACTCCACCCAATGCCGTTTCTGACCTGTCCACAGCACATGACCCTCCAGGTCTGCACTTCCTCGGGTGAATTTGGAACCACCCCCCAACACGACCAGGTGCCTACTGTCCTAACATCACTAAGTCTGTCCTACACCTTGAGCTCTCTGGGGCTAGTGCCCAGCTCAGTCTCCCAGCCTCCACCTTGGTGAGTCACAGAGAAAGAATTATGTGCGTACATGTTCATATGGAAATTCACATATCCCACTTCATCTCCTATAGTCCGTCTACCACAACTGTCCATTTGTGGACCCTCCACACAGGCAATACTCAGTGGGGATCAAGTGAGCACCGTGTTGGACTCCTCATCAGTGTCTGTGGTGAGACAGGGTCAGAGAAGATGTTTGATGTGCCAGTCTCTTCTCATGTCTCTTCTTTTCCCAATGCTCCTGTCCTAGTGGGGTGGGACCACCACACCATGCCCTCACTTAGCCTTTCTTGCCTCCTCAAGTCTGACTTTAAATACTCTCACTGAGAATTCAAACTCCAACATGAGACGTTTGAAGGTCAAAATTTGGTCCACAATATTACACCGTGGACCCTGAAATCCAAGGCTCTCACTCCTGTAAAATAGACTCTAATCAGCATCTCCAAATGTCCTACTCATTACAGCTTCACCTTAGAGTCTAACGTGCAAAGTTTTCTCTGAACTTCATCTAATCAGATACTGGTGGGTCTTGATGTATGATTCGTCCTGAAGCAAAAGTCCTCTCAAGGCACGAACCTACAGAGTCAGACATGTTATGTGCCTCCCAAACGTGACAATGGGGCAATCAGAGGGCAGACATTTCCATGCTGAAAGGATGAAGAGGAAAGAAAGAGCAATTGTTGGGACAAAACTGGGCCACAACACAGCAAGGACATCTCACCAGGCCTCAAGGATGGAGATGGTCCACTCTGGCTGAGTGCCCCAGCGCTGTACCCTCCAGATGGCGGTCCCCACTCACACACCCACTGAGGTGCTGTCTCTCCCTCTGGTCCCCATAGAGAAGTCTCCCTGCAGCTCTACTGGCTGGTGGTCACACCTGCAGGCTCCACTAGGTGGCGGTCACACCTGAGCTTGGCTTGGAGGTAGTGTCACCTGTTAATTCTAAGGCGAAGGCTCAAGACTCTGAAAACAGAGAGTCCTCCCTGATGGTCTCGAGTCTACTCCAAGCCTGTTTTTTTTTTTCTTCCTGAAAAGAATGTGTCATCGCAGCCAAAGTTGGTTATGATCCTTTTCTGTAGAATCCAAGAGTTCTGACCACCTTCCTCCATTCTACTCCATGAATGTGTCCCATTTATTTCAAAATGACAGGGTTTCTGCGGGAGTAACCACCGACTACTCCTGGCTGGTGCAGGGATGGCCGATGAAACCTGTGGTCATGCCCACGAAGTTTTCTATCAAGTTGTTTTTCAGCGATTCCTATCCTGCCTGCTTCACAGGAAACCCCACACTGCTGGCTGTTGGATGGGCTGCTCACTTTCCAAATCTCCAAGCTCTGATTAGCACTCGGGGTTCGCTGCCATCTCCGATCCATCCAGCTTCACTCACGTTTTGCTAGAAGCAGGAGGAAGATCCAACCACTCCTGCTCTTTGCTCAGAAATCCCCGCAGCTAAATAGGCACTTTCACTGCTCACAGCTCTACCTTCCTCAAACCCTGAAATCCACCAGCCAGGATCTTTGACACTTTGTGATGAGGTCACCTTTCCTGCAGAACCCGCGCCATGTTTTATTTCCATGGAAAACTCACCAGAACAGCTCCCAGTGTCGACACTGCAACCCCCATTGTCCTCGTGACGGTATGCCAGTTCTCCCAGAGTGTGGAGCTCCCTCCAGGCTCCTCCGTCATCCCTCTGAGCTCCCCACAATCACCTGTAACACACCTCTCAGCAAGCTTGGAATGTTCTAGCAGGCACTGAAAAGTCTCCCACCTCCTACCCATCACCTGACTGCATGTCCACGTACACTTTCTTTGGTGTTTTTTCCAGCAGCACCCACTTCTCAGAGCCACAGTCTGTCCCATGTGCTCAAGCTGCCATCACATGACCAATGACTGGGCAGCTTAAATGAGAAAAATGTATTGTCTCACGTGATATGGTCAGGAAGTGCAGTTATGAGATCCAGATACATCGATACCTGGCGAGCATCTTCCCCGCAGGCAGACAGCTGATGTCTAGGTGCCATCTCACGTGCTGGAGAAATGGCCCCCTCTTCTCATAAGGGCACCAGGCCCAGTGGATGAGGAGTCACCTTTATAGTCTCGGTTAACCCTAACACTTCCTAAGAACCCTTCTCCCATACAGTCCATGGTGGTCAGGGTTCACCACGTGAGTGGTGTGTGTACAGTTCACACATAGCGATTTCCCAGGGTTAATTGTGAGCAGGTTCGCTGACCAGAAGGATGTCCATCATGTTCCTGGCTATGTCAGCATAGGCCCTGGTTCCTGACAGCAGTGCTTACAAGACATCCTCGTGCAGAGACCAGGGCCTCCCAGACATGATCCTGGACCTCATGTTTCAGCACATCCTGAAAGCCAGGACTCCTCTGTCTCCTCCTGCCTGCTCTCAGCTCCCCTTGGGACAGAAGCTCTCATGGGTTGGCTCGCATTTAGGAGTGACAGTTCTTGGTCCTGGAGTGAGCTGACATGCATACCTTCTCAGTCCAACCAGGTGGACTGACTGATGCCCTTTCAAAATGTGACCTGACGTCTAACGCGTCTGTGCCTGTTGTGCTCCTCAGATTCCAGCTTCCTGGAAGAGCCTTGACATTGCTCCAACATACAGTCATTTCATGTTTAGTGGTGTCTGTCCATCTGGATGCCACTTACACATAGTGAGATTAGATCCCTACATCTAGTAACAGGTCAAAGTGACCTCTGATGTTCGTTTCTATCAGGACCATTTGCCAGTATCAAAAAGGCAATGAGAACCACATAGCAGGGGGCAGGTCTGGGGCATTTAGACGTCCAATTTGTGATGAGGTGGTGGCAGGGTGCATTTTACTAGGTGTGGCCTTTAAGAGACACACTGATCAGGCTATACGAGGTCTCACATCAGAGCCCAGACGGATCCCCATGTCACTCAATGCAGGTGCACAGTGAAGAGACGTCCTGTCGGACTCATTCCTCAGCGGGGAAAGCTCTGTCTGCACAGATTAGGGTCTGGCAGGGACACATGTCCCCCAACAACAATTTGAACCACGGCCATCAGGGGCCCAGTGACCATAAGCTTGTGTCATTGACCCTCTCTCAGGTGGGGCCAAGTCTTCAGCTATGAATGCTCTGCCTCATGAATATGTAAATGAGCTGAGGTACACTAGGTAAAGTAGGACCTGTTTATGTCCTCACAGCATCCACCATTACGCCTTTCCCCACAGAGGCCCTGACAGCACCAACCTCAGCATGGCCTGGAGCTGGAGCGTCCTCCTCCTGGTGGCAGTGGCTACAGGTAAGGGGATCCCCAGCCCCGGCTGATGAGGGCACCAGGGCCAGTTGGGGCTCTGCACCCACTGCCATCTCCTCTCCACAGGTGTCCATGCCCAGGTCCAGCTGGTGCATTCTAGTGCCGAGGTGAGGAAGCCTGGGGCCTCCGTGAAGCTCTGCTGCAAGGCCTCCGAATATACCTTCACTGACTACTATATGCACTGGGTGCAACAGGCACCAAGTCAAGGGCTTGAGTGGATGGGAGATATTGATCCTGAAGATAGTGGGACAAGCTACGTGCAGAAGTTCCAGGGCAGAGTCACCACCACCGCAGACACGTCCACCAGCACAGCCTACGTGGAGCTGAGCAGTTTGAGACCTGAGGACACAGCCACATATTACTGTGTGGGAGACACAGTGTGAAGACTCACATCCTGAGAGTGACAGAAACCCTGAGGGAGAGGGCAGCTGTGCAGAGGAGAACTGGTGATGAGGACAGCAATCCTAGCTTCGAACAAAATTTTCAAAGTAATTGAGTAGTAATGACAATCTCCCAACAGAGAAAAATCTAGTTCCAGATAAAATCAAGGATGAATTCTACCATGGCTTCAGGATCAGTTAACACCTCCACCAAGAGTTCTTTTCAAACTCTT
Source organism: Cynopterus sphinx (assembly GCA_030015415.1). NCBI lineage: Eukaryota > Metazoa > Chordata > Mammalia > Chiroptera > Pteropodidae > Cynopterus > Cynopterus sphinx. The sequence goes on from JAKZJJ010000039.1 coordinate 50,668, forward strand.
ATTAGTATTCAAAGAAGAGGGAACAGTTCTAAACTCCTTCATGGAGAGAAACATGACACTTATATTGAAGCTCAGTGAGGACACTAACAGAAATGCAAGGCCGAAACTCCTGATGAACATGAATGCAAAAATTCTCACTACACTAAGAAACTTAACAGCATGTTAAAAAGATCACTTACAATGATCCAGTGGAATTTATTTTTCTAATTCTAGTATGATTCAAAGTATGTAAATCAAAATGTGATGTACCACATTCACAGAGTGAAGGGGAAAACAATATCATCACATAGATGTAAAAAACAGAAACGCTTGTCTAAAAATTCAAAATTCATTTATGATAAAAATTCACAGCAAATTTGGTACAGAAATAATACACCTTTTATGACCAAGATGGCAGAAGAGGTAAAGGCTGTGCTGCCTCCCTCATGACCACATCAAAGTACAATGAAACCACAGAGCATCCATCATGGGGAATCACCTGAAATCTAGCTGAACTGAGTCCTACACATGGAGACACACAACAAAGGCCACCTTGAGACTGGAAGGAGGGATGGAGATACAGAGCAGGCGGATCCAACACCCACGACTGGCAGTTTAGAATCAGGAGAACGAACTCAGATACAGAGGACCCTAGAGGAGTAAGGGATGTGAACCCCACACTGTGCTCCCCAGCCCAAGATTCTAGGGACAGGAAACAAATTTTCTGCTACTTATGTCTGTGAAAACTGCCAGGATGGTGCTGAGAGACACAAAGAGTTCCGGGAGTTCCAGGCGTTTTTTTTAATGGCCTTCACGGAACTTACCGCCGATGAACTCGCTCTGAGTTCCAGCACCGGGGAAGCAGCTTCGAAAGTGCTAGGGACATACGAGAGAGAGGGAGTCATTGGGCTTCAGAGTGAGGGCTGGAGGGACAGCTTTCCCCAAACAAAAGTGTTGGCAGAGGCCATTGCTCCTTGGTTGAGCACTCACCACCTGACTTGAGACCCAGGCGAGCGCCATATCTGAGTCTCCATCAACCTGGCTGACACCCGTTGCCCTGCCAGGGTTATTCCAAGGACCCCACCCCTCCATCTGTGTGGGCCCACCCTAGACACTTCCACTGGATTTTCCATACGAACAGCTTCTTATGGCCAATGCTGCGGGCTGTTTCCTAACATCTCTCAAATATTCGCAAACCCCAAACAGGCAGCAATGGGCCTCAGTGTGCCCTTGCTGTGACCCTGCTGACCTCTTGCTGAGTGGTCTCAAGCCTGGAACTGGTGCAGCCAGCCTCAGTTGATGTCTTGGCCTCTTGAGGCACTTCCAAGCCCAGTGAGAATTAGAATCCAACAGCTGATGTCACGCTACACAGAAAATCTGAAAGAGATCCTTAAAGGCGAGGACGCCACTGTGGCTCATTCTGGCTCATTCTATTCAACACAGAATGGGAAGTTCCCGTCAGGATTGTTAGGCAAGAAAAAGAAATAAACCTTGTCAAACTCAGAAAGTAGAAACATAAATGATCTCATTTTGTGCGTGTGTAGATTGAAATAATTTACATGTGGAAAATCCTCACATTGCACCAAAAAAATAATAGAATGAAAAAGCAAATTCTAGAAAGTTGGAAAATGCAAATTCACACACACAAATGACTTGCATTTCTTCACAGTGACAACAAAACATCTCCATGGTTCTAGATAACATGCATGGCTGTCTCAGAGTGAAGTTAAAAAAAGATGGCTAGCACTGGCTGAACAACAAGGAGAATTTCATCCTAATGACTTGAGATGTGAGCATATGTGTGATCTCAGTCTTGACAGTATCAACACCTCATGTGCCAGTAATTTTTTCTCCAGTTGTGCACCTTGGTACATGTTCTGGCTGATGCCCACCTGCAGTGGAATTAGTGAAAGAAATCACAAAGATTTCATACAGACATCAAGATTTGCAATGACAAATTTTCACAACCTAAACTTTTTCACTCCCAAATCCGTACCTGCATCTCACCAGAAAATTCCTAATGTGTCTGAGCTTTATTACATCCCCAACATTTGTAACTGGTCCCACAAGACATTCTGGGGAAAAAAAGAACAATAGAAACCAGAGTGGTGAGGCTGCTCTACATTCCACCCAATCTCCACTGAAGTGAATATGACCCAGGAGCTCTGCTCTGCTTCTCTGAAGATTCCGTGCTTCTGTTTTCCCGATGAGCCAGCAGACACTCCTGTCCTCTGAGACACTTGGTTCACCTACTCTAGGTTTACACTTTGATCTTGGTTTATCCTCTGAGCTCTTTCTGGATAATAGTTACCAGACAGAACTTCCTGCCCCCTCAGCATGACCCTGCCACACTGTACCGTCCATCTGGTTGGCATGGCTGATTCCCCTTGGTGTGCATTATTGTTAACCTTCAAAGGCATCTTATTCAATTGTTCGTCCTTCCCTTTTTCATCCTCTTTCATTATTTGTTTCCTGCTGTATCTTTCCACTAGCATTGCACATGATCTATTGTCCAGCCAGGTGATTCTGAAAATCTCACCAGGCATGTCCATGTGTCCTGGCATATGTTAGGGGAAGCAGCTGGGTGCAGTGTGAAGGGCAGAGAACCAGATACAGGGAGAACTCTTACCATACACGTGGGTATGGACACATCTGGACCATGTCCTTTATGTCAGCATGCAGCCCCAGAGCTTCCTATATAGATGGAGATCAGGTGGACATGGCCCCCTCTGCTGATGAAAGCCAGCCCAGCACTGACCCTGCAGCTCTGGGATGGGAGCCCCAGCCTGGGATTCCCAGGTATCCTCATTCCATGGCCAAGACTGAACATAGACAAGGCACCATCAAGTTAGGCTCTTCTAGTATTCCCTTGTTATTATTTTAAGAAGTAATCAATGAGGAAGAAGAGACACAGTGTATGTAAATGGATGTGAGTGAGAAACAGGATGTGTGAACATTTTGGGGTCAGAAATATACTTCTCTACAGGGAGACAGGAGTGCTGGGCTGCAGGGGGCACTCATGACAGGGCTCTGAGGAACAGCGAGGAGTGATCAGACTGATGAGGAGAGAGGTCAGCCTGCTACACATGCACAGAGAGAGGAGTGGGCAAATTAGGGGTGCCCTGTCACTGTCCGCAGTTTCCTCCCTTTCCTAACATCATCTCACCAAAGATACCCTCCTCTGCACCTGTTCTAACCAATCCCATGAAACATGCAGCTTTCAAACTCAGTATTTGTTATCTATTTAGCTAATTCATACAGATAAAAAATGTTCATTTTCTTTTGAATCTCACATGAAGTATGAATTGAACTCTCATAGAGCTGACAGTATGAAGGGGGTTTTATGAACTAGGTAAATGTCCTGGACTTTTTGAGAATCATCATTGTCACTGTCATCATCATCATCATCATTGTAATAATCAATCAGTCAATGTTAACCTGTTTATGGTATCATTGTGAACACAAAAGAACTGTTCCAGAAATTGCACCCACACACACTTCTCCCACAAACTGGTACACTAGAACCCCTCTTCTGGGGTACTGCAGAATCTCCAGATACCAGGCTTGATGCCACCAGCATGTAGAACCCCTTCGTGGAGACCGGGAAGGGGAGTTCACAAAAAATATGGAGCAAAAAAGGAAGACAATGGACTGGAGGTATAAGATGCAGACTTCTGACTTTGTCCTCTTTGTCTTATATAACCATGAAGGACCAGATCCCTACTTACTTAGTGGCCTTCTAATTTGTAATTACATTAAATCAGATTTTATCATTGTCACACACACACACACACACACACACACACACACGTGTTGCAGTGCATGTATTCATAAATTGGTAGAAAATGTATTTTATGATAAAACATATAGGGTCACAAGCATATCAGGTTCTTATACTATTTGTGTTTTAAATGTTTTTTAAACTTAATTTAAAATTTTAATCTTTATCACTTTTCTGTCCATTATATTTCTTTCAGTTGTCAAACATTTTAATTTTTAAAACATTTTCCTAAATTTGTTAGAGGGGAGAATTGGTGTGAGTGTCTAATGTATCTAATAGGATGCAGAGGGTGTATGGTGGGCTGTGAGGCAAATGCAGAAACTCTCAGGTGTCACCTTAGACCTGAGGACTGAAGAGATGAGAACCCCACCGTGTGGAGGGTTTCTGTACCTGGGAATGGACTGTGTCAGTGCATTTGGCAGCCCCAGGGGTTGGTATCCTGGTGGGTTCACAGAGCCCTTGCTTAGGGTTCTCTTGCAGAGTAATTGGGTCACTGAGGGCATATCACCATTTCCAGACGTGATGCTGAAAGCATATAGTGTCCCTGATGGACCATCCTGAACAGGGCACAGACATTAATACCACATAAGGAACACTGCTAGGTCATGCTCTGTGAGCCTGACAGGACCCTCCCCTGTGGGACAGGGGCTGGGCAGCAGGGGTGCTCAGGACCCAAAGCAAGGGCTATACCCAGGGGCAAGGGCACAAGGAGTGAGGGGAAGGCACTTTCTGAAGGCCTGGGGCTTCCTTTCTCCATAAATCACCTTAATTACAGTCAGGCAGGGACTGTTGAAGCAACAACAATGTCCTAGGCTGTCAGGGCCTTTTGCCAAACTCAAGAAGGCACTGAGACCACACAAGGGACAAGGCTAGGGCTTCCAGATGTCTAAATGGTGAGGACCTGGTGACACAAATTGTTTTCTAACTCACTAGGTGTGGCATTTAGGAGACACGGTGACCTTGGAAAAAGATACTTGACACCAGAATCCAGGCCGTGCCCGCTGTCACCGTGTCACACAGAAGAAGATGTGCAGTGAGTAGTTGTCCTGTGGGGCCTGTTCCTCAGAGGATGGAGATCTGTTTGCAAAGAGATCGAGGAGCTGTCAAGGAACACTGTCCTCCAAAAAAGGTGAGACTTCAGCCCTCATATACTCATGGAGCATGGACCATTATCACTGAACTCCCTTAAGAGGGAACACGATTTCAGCTATGAATAATTTGCCTAATGAATATGCAAATGAGCCAAGGTGCACTAGGTTAAGTAGGACCTGTCTGTGTCCTCACAGCACCCACCCTCACGCCTTCCCCCACAGAGGCCCTGACAGCACCACCCTCAGCATGGCCTGGAGCTGGAGCGTCCTCCTCCTGGTGGCAGTGGCAACAGGTAAGGGGATCCCCAACACTGGGCTGATGAGGGCACCAGGGACAGTCAGGGCTCCGCACCCACCGCTGTTTCCTCTCCACAGGTGTCCACGCCCAGGTCCAGCTGGTGCAGTCTGGGGCCGAGGTGAAGAAGCCTGAGGCCTCCGTGAAGCTCTCCTGCAAGGCCTCCGGATACACCTTCACCAGCTACTATATGTACTGGGTGCGACAGGCACCAGGTCAAGGGCTTGAGTGGATGGGATGGGTTTACCCTAATGATGGTAGCACAAGCTACGCGCAGAAGTTCAAGGGCAGAGTCACCATGACTGCAGACACGTCCACCAGCACAGCCTACGTGGAGCTGAGCAGTCTGAAGCCTGAGGACACGGCCACATATTTCTGTGCGAGAGACACAGTGTGACGACCCACATCCTGAGAGTGACAGAAAGCCTGATGGAGAGGGCAGCTGTGTGGGGCTGAGGGAGGAAGGAAACCGTGTCCTCTGACATCCTAATACAGAGACAGAATCCTGACACTATATATGACACTCCCACGAGCATACCAGGCATTCAGGGAAAGGGTCACGAGTCCAGGCATCCTGCAGGAAGATGTAGAGATAGGGTTTTTTGACAGGTCCCTGTCATTTGTCACTGTCAGGGCCTCTAGGGTTCAGGACCTGCAGGGGTCTGGGCCTCTAGGAGGTCAGGGTCTCCTGTGGGTCAGGGACTCCAGGGAGTCAGGGTCTGCAGGGGACACACAAACCCCATGGACTTGTGTCTCAGCCACAGCATCTCATGGAGATGGAGACTCAGGGCTGGTTTCCTGTGTGATCTGTGGCTTCTGGCCCATGTGGCAGTTTCAAAGGAATCCTGTGTACGTTTATCATTCTCTGCTCACCCCTGACATTTCTGATGATGAATATGTTGTTTTGTTTTGTTTTGTTTTGTTTTGTTTTGTTTTGTTTTGTTTGTAATGAGGGACACATTTCTCACCTGCACAAAATAGTCACGACAGAGTCAGGAATGATTCTGGCAGTTGTCCCCAGGCTCAGAGTCCTGAGAATGTTCCAGAGACACCCCTGCACCCTTTCCAATTGGACTCAGAGATGAGACCCTTGTGGGGTCCATGACATATAACACTTTTGGGTCTTCTCAGACCATGGTAGAGACCAGGCCGTTTTCAGGACATAAAACCCATTGGGTTCCACCTCTGACTCTCTTGATGTCAAACGTGCACCAACATGTCAGCGCGGGTCCTGCGTTCGTTTACATAATCCACTCCTTTTACTTTAGAATTTTTTCTTGCATTTTTTTTTTTTTTTACATATTTTGTCCATAAAAATAGTGGGTGTGGTGTCTGTGCTCTAACTCTCACGACTCAGGAGCTTCACCTGAACCTCAGGTTGGCACCTTCAGGCATATTGGGAAAGGCTGATGGGACTGTCCCCCTCCTCACTGCACTGAACGGCCCTGTCGTCCTCTGTGTGGACACGCTGGGAAGGCAAACGACTCTTCACACCAAGTGGACAAGTTGTCTGGGGAACCTTAGGTGCTATGGAGTACGCACCTGATGCAGCTCCAACTATCCCTGGGTCAGCACCTTCAGGTGTGCTTTGGGGAGGACCTGCAGAGGGGACAGTTGGATGTGCTGCGTGATCTGGATGCCATCAGTTGAGGGGACTCACTTGGCGTTTTTGAGAGAAAACATAGTTGTGCTTATTATCACAGAAGATGTAAAGGATCAAACGTTCATCCTGTGAACAGGTTAGCCCAGTCTCTGTTGATCTTCACCACGAGCCATCAGGCGGCCGAGCCTGACCTTCCTCCCTTGGCATAGAAAGAGCCTCCTCTGAGCGTCCAATTCCCTTCTCCTTGTTCTACCTTCCACAGACACCAGGAGACACACGTCACACGAGTCCCCACCGTCCATAACAAGGACAGCCTCCCTCCAGGTCCAATAAGAAGTCTCCAGCACCATCTGAGCCCCCTTCACGATGGCCGTCGTCACCCCCATTTCTGCATCAGCTCAGCATGGCTGAGGTTTCCCCCACGAAGACTGAGGCTGCTCCCCGGCTTCCGTCTTCCTCTCTGAGCATCCCCAGATCCTCCTCTAAAGGTTCCCCAGTGTGGAGGCTTCTCTGACATGCATCTCCACACCCTCCCAGCCTCTAGGCCCAGCCTGGTTCCACGCAGTGTCAACTTTTACGTGTCTGATTCAGCAGGACCCCGTCTCTCTGTACCGACCCATAGTCCATGGGAGCTGCTAGGAAAAAGCCACAGAGATGACGTGGCTGAAAGAGGTGACTGGAATGAACTTCACACGGGCCTGGGGCAGAGGAGTCCATGGTGAAGACGACCACAGATGCGGCACCTTGAGGTCTCGCTTCCTGGTTCACACACGGCCTTCTGCGCCCTCGCTGGGGGAAGTGTTCCCTGACATCTAGGACACTGGGTTATTGAAAGATTAACTCTTGGTAGTTAAATTTCTGTTCCTTCTAGTGCTCTGCCCACCACAAACCTATCACAGGGGCAGGCTGAGTTTGGTCTATTATTTATCTGCAGGAACCTCACTTTCCAGACCTTGTGGGGCACGTTCTGTTTGTCCCATACCTGATTGTTCAAAGCACTTGATTAACTTGCACTTAGTGCAGCTTCCATGTCACTGTGATGTTTCATAAGAAGAGGAACATTTCTTAGTTCTCTGCATCTACAGGCTAAGAATTGGCTTCCTTTATAAGGCCAAGAGAATGGGACACTCCAACACCCATCAGCAGGTGTGCGAACTCACATGGAGGTGGATGCACTCATCGGAAGAAGACTCAGCGAGGCCGGGTAACTCCACATGCTGCTTTTCCCATTGTGACTCTGAGGATGTGACATGAACGTCATGTATGTGTGTGCGATTCCAACTGTGCATGACATCCTGGCGTGGCTGTGGCCAACAGAGCTCTACCACAGTGAGACAACAACCATACAAGGGCAGTCATCAGGAGACACAGATGTCAGAGGCACAGAGGGTGACACTGCAGGTGGGACAGATGCCTGCACTATACCTGTGACCCCAGATCTAGCACATGCTCTCCATGAGCACTAGAAGGCAGCAAATCCCACAAGCGCTCGCACAGGATGAGAACTGGACCTCACGGGGCATTTCCGATCTGTATTGGAGGTGGCCCAGGGGAGCAGTGGGGTGCAGTGGAGAGCGAGAGGGGCCACATACATAAGCTCACTCTTACAAATGTGAGCTCTCATCATGGATAAGCTCTCTGTGGTCCTGTTTGGCCTAGTTCACCTGTGATGCAGGTAAATGATACCATGTCACGTGACTGACGTGCATGAGTGAAACGAAATGAGATGAGGGTGCTCAGTGTGTAAGTAACACGTGTCACAGTAAAAGTCACAATTCACCAAATAAGCTCATCGCCACCACGTGTGCAGAGACACCCACGCCTGCTCTGGTCTCTGCCCTCTCTGTGGGTCCCCAGCCCCAGGGCTCCTTATGCAGTCGGGGCACATGCAAATAGGGCCCCTCGGCGATAAAAGCCCGCCCAGCCCCGAGCCTGCAGCTCTGGGTCAGGAACCCAGCCCCACCATTCCCAGGTGTCCCCATCCCGGGATCAGGTCTCCACATGCAAGCTGCAGCATGGCGCTTGGGCTCATCTGGGTGTTCCTCATGGCCGTTTTACAAGGTGATTGACGAGGAATGAGGGACACTGAGGACGTGAGTGGGTGTGAGTGAGAACAGGGATGTGTGACGGTTTCCTGACCCCCGGATGTGTCTGTGTTCACAGGTGTCCACAGTGCAGTGCAGCTGGTCGAGTCTGGGGGTGACGTGGTGCGGCCCGGGGGGTCTCTGTGACTCTCCTGTGTGGCCTCTGGGTTCACCTTCAGTGACTACTACATGAGCTGGGCCTACATCAAAGCCTCAGCCTGAGCTGAAACCCAGTGGTGGAGATGAACTCAGAGAAAAGGAGAAAGCAGGTTCTCACCCACTGGGGTCAGGGTCGAAACAGGATCTTCTGAGGGTATGACTCAGTGTCCCAGGCCCGTCGTCAGGGCTTACGGTGGAGGATGGAGGACACAAGTCTTTTCCCGTATGAAATAGGGATAGACCATGACATGGTGCTGCTGCGGAGAACGCATAAGGTCGCCCTCTGAATTGAGTCTTTATGCATTTTGTTCCCTTCTCGACCTTATGACGTTTTAACATCTTTATGAACCTTCTGGATGCCGACAGACTCTGCTCATGGGGACCCAACCCTTAGTTTCAGCACAGGGCCCGGCTCGGCACAAGCCTTTCACATGCAAAGAAACCCGCCAGGACACAGCACCTCTGTCTGCGCACACACCCGTGATGCAGTCTCCCCTGACTTCAATATTAACCCAGCCCAGGTGCCAGGCACCTGGAGAAGCCCCTCCAGCTTCAAGGCCAACAACGTTTTTCAAAGTAATCAGCCCTAAGGTGATCACCCAACCTGCTCTTCCTTCCCCAAGAAAACCCCATACATCCCAGATCCCAAGGTACACTTTGACCCTGTCTGCTGCTTTCTGAACATTCTGGTGTCTTCCATGAGACCCTGGTGGCATCATAGCCACCTGCCTCTAGGACCTGTGAGCATGATCAACTCTCTTTCCCCCGATCCCTTTCTACCCCTCCGGTTGTAGCCACACCTGCTGGTGGTGGTGGTGAAGAGGAAAAGGGCAGGAATTTCGTGCAAAATCCCACAGCTCTCCATTCTCCTTCTGGAATACGCTCGCCGTGGCGAGGGCGCCCTTGCAGAGCTCACCTGCTCTGCCCTGCTTGCCCTTTGCTGGGCTGATGTGACTGTTTCCCCCCAGCAGCTCCCGCTCCTGCAACCCTTTGGAGCCATCGGGGCCCTTAGCACCTCCCGCCCTCCGGCCGCTGCTGCCACTGGCAACCACAGCGAGTCCCGCCGCTTTGCACCCGTCTGAGCCAGAAACGCGCCGTCAGCCCGAGTGACAGGCCCGAACAGAAGGGAGGTTCACCTTAGCTCGGGCCCAGCTCCTCAGAGCGTTGGCTCGTCACACCCCTGAGTCCCCCAGCTCTGCGAATGCTGCTCGGCTTCTCGCTGGGCTGGAGGTGGAGCTTGTTCCACGATAAGCAAAGTAGAAGTCGCTTTCACTTAATTCGCTTTCTTTCTGTTACAGTGTTTTCTCCAGTTTCGCTGACATATTTTGGTCCACCATGAGGTCATGATGTCTGTGCTCTAACTCTTGCAACTCAGGAACCTGACCTGGGCCTCAGGTCGGCAGCTTCAGGCACATTGGGAGAGGCAGATGGGGCTTTCCCCCTCATCATCACACTGCACGGCCCGGTAGTCCTGTGTGGACACGCTGGGAAGGCAAACGACTCTTCACAGCCCAGAGGGTACATCATCTGGTAAAAGTTAGATGCTTTAGAGTTCACACCTGGTGCAGCTCCAACTACCCTGAGTCATGGCCTTCAGGTGTGCTTCAGAGGGGACCTGCAGATGGGCCCCTCAGATGTGCTGAATGATCCAGGGGTCATCGATTGTGGAAACAGCCTGGGCAGGACCAAAGGTTTTGGGAAAGTCAAAGGGACAGCCATACTGTAAGTCTCTGGAACACCTGAAGCTGCTGTCGACCGTGGAAATCCATCCCATTTGGGTGTGTTTGGGTCAGCCAGATCAGATTATTTATAATGAATTTTGACGTAGAAGACATGGGTAACACGTTTTTACAAACACAAAGAATACCTTGAGGGCGACAACTACATGAGTGAGGACTAAAAAGATGGAGAGGGCCGGCCAGCCATGTGTCCACAAGGACGGTCCATCTCCTGAAGAATTCTGTGTTTTCAGAAGAAGCAGGTTCATGTCATCAAAGACATTTACAGAAGGAGTGTGGTCAAGGCCCTGTGAAAAGCAGCTTCAGCGACAGATTACTCTCGCTGGAACATTCTATTGCATTTTGTTATGAAACACCCACACTTGTAGAGAAAATGCTGTGGGCTCTGGGGAGGCTGCAGACGCTGTCTGACCCCAGTGCCAGTCCAACCCTGAGACCCGGCGAGGAGGAGCTGACGGGTGACGCTCCCAAGTCGCCCTGCAGTGGGAGGAGGGAGCAGCACGTCGTCCCAACAAAGTGTCACTTGGAGGACATCGAGGTCTCTCAGCAATGGCCCTCCCCAGAGTCCCTGCTGTGCACAGTCCAAAATGGAGAGGCTCACAGGGGTGTGTTCCCAGCAGTAGCCAGGTGATGAAATTCGGGGAGCAGTACCTGGGCCTGCCCCACGAGTCGCCCTCTACGTGGACCTGACGGCTTCCTTAGGACCAACACACTATGCTTGTTTTGTTTCGTTTTGGTTTGGTTTGGTTTGGTTTGGTGTGGTTTGGGTTTTTTTTTTTTTTTTTTTGTCAGAAAATGCGGCTGTGGGTGTTCTCATGGAGGACGCAAAGGATCAAATGTTCGTCCTGCGAACAGTTTAGCCTGGTCTCTGTTGTCCTTCAACACGAGCCGTCAGGCGGCCGAGCCTGACCTATCTTCCTTGGCATGAAAGAGCCTCAGCTGAGCGTTCAATTTCCTTCTCCTCATTCTACCTTCCACAGACACCAGGAGACACACGTCACACGAGTCCCCACCATCCATAACAAGGACCGCCTCCCTCCAGGTCCAAGAAGAAGTCTCCGGCACCGTCTGAGCCCCCTTCACGATGGCCGTCGTCACCCCCATTTCTGCATCAGCTCAGCACGGCTGAGGTTTCCCCCAGAGAGACTGAGGCTGCTCCCCGGCTCTCGTCTTCCTCTCTGAGCTCCCCCCAGGTCCTCCTCTAATGGCCCGTCCCCAGCGTGGAGGCTTCTCTGACACACAGCTTAAGACCCAACACATATCTCAAGACTCTCCCATCGTCTTTGCCCAGCCTGCTTTTATTTCAGCATCCAGGTTTTACGTTCCTGTTACAGCAGCACCCCATCTCTCTGTGTCGATCCATAGCCCATTGGAGCTACTATGAAAGAATAACATTAGTGGAGGACCCTCTCAGACAACGGGAAGTTGCTACACAGTCCGGGGATGAGAAGTCCGCGACAAAGACACCACCAGACACGGCACCTTGAGGGCTCGCTCCCTGGTTCACACTCGGCCGTCCTATCCTGTGCCCTCACCGGGGGGAGAGAGATGGAGCCCTCGGGGTCTCTGTTTTTTGACACGAATATCATTCATGAGGGCTCCACCTCCATTACCTCATCACCACCCTGTTCACCACGCCCATCACCACCACGCGGGGGATGGTGCCTGATCATATACATTGCCTGGGCGGGACTCAAACGTTCATTTATTTGCAGTGTTGTAATGATTGTTTGTTCATACAAAAATTAATGAATGAAAAAGGAGAATCAGGGTATACCTGAAAATTAACTGAAAAAATACGTTTCTTGAAAACATTAAGTGTAAAATATAAAAAATTAAGCTTTCATAAAAATAATGCATCCTTCGTGACCGTGGTCTTGCTGGTGAGTGATTACCTAAAATGTTAACAAGTTTCATGAAGCAACACACTGATCACGGAGAAATTGTGGAAAAATGTATCTTTTATCTACTACTGTCCAGGAAAAGGAAGGATGAGCAGACACTGGAAAGTGCAGTTTCAGCTCCAATGTCTGGCATAATGTTGCCGCTGGAGAATATATAAACCTTTAGACGTGACGCAGGATCCCAGACCCTCGGACCCCAAGGCACAGCCCAGGGGCATGGGGAGGCTCGGGGGAAGGGAAATCCTCTCAGGGTCACAGGGTCCTGTCCCCGGAGCAAAGCTGCTCGGGCACCTCACTGTGTGCCTGACTGGGGGCTCCTCATTCCTGAAAACACCAACACTGAGAAAACACGTTAGTTAGTAAAGGGTAAACATTTCTCCATTTGCGAGACGATGGATTTCTACCCTGCATCGTCACAGTTTTGCTTTCACCGTTCTTCACGGCAAAGTTCCGTTCTTTTGACAGAACCCATGTGGCTTTTCCACCATATGCTTTGGGTGCTGGGCTATCTGCACAAAGAATATTTTCTGGTAGACACAGTTACAAAAATGTCGCAAGGTAAGAAAAGAGGTCACCAACTAAGAAAGTACGATAATGGGAAGGAGCGCTTTGTGGTTAATGTTTCAGACCAAGCTAGGCATTCTCTGAATATGGCATATGGTTATACAACTTTGGCAATTGCTGATATACCTAGGAGTGTTGGCATCAGAAAGTACCTGAGTGATCGCTAAACCCTTGTAAATTTATTTGAAAAGTGCATGAGAATTAAAAAATATCCTACTCATCTGGCCTATTGTTTCCCGTTATGCTCAGAAAAGTCAGGGTGTCCTTGGAGCTGAATGGAATATCTCTCGTGAACCATGTCGTCCCGTATCCTTGACACGTGAGAGAGTGAGGTCAAGAGTAGAGATGCTCATTGGGGTCAGGGGAGCCCGACCCAGTCCCTCCCCACTTATGGGGTGCAGGCTGCCCACATGCAAATTCCCCCTCCGGCCCCAGGGTAAAGCCTGTCTGGGCCGTGGACGCTCACAGCTCTCCCGTCACACAGGGCTCAGGTCGCTGGTGAAGCAGCGTTGTGGTCGAGGCGAAGATGAGACTGTGGGGCCTGCTCCTGTGCCTGGCGACAGCCCCCCAAGGTGAGTATATCACACGTCAGACTGGGGTTGCTGTGATGGCTGTGACCACATGTGACTAATGGCCTCTACTCTTCTTGTCCCCAGGTGTCCTGTCCCAGGTGCAGCTGCAGGAGTTGGTCCCAGGCCTGGTGAAGCCCTCAGAGACCCTCTCGCTCACCTGCACTGTCTCGGGGTTCTCCTTATGCAGCAATAATGTGCATTGGACCCGCCAGGCTCCAGGAAAGAAGCAGGAGTGGTTCGGTGTAATAGGGTATGATGGAAGCACAAGCTACAACCCAGCTCTGAAGTCTCGACTTGGCATCACCAGGGACACCTCCAAGAGCCAGGTTTTCCTCAAACTGAACTCCGTGACCAGCGAGGACTCGACCGTGTATTACTGGGCGAGAGACACAGTGAGAGGACCTCGGTGTGAGCCCAGACACAAACCTCCCTGAGGGAGACAGGTGGGGGAGCTGCGTGGGCCCATCAGGTCCCCAGGGGGCGCTCAGGTCCCACACAGCACAGCACCCATGACCAGCCCCGCAGCAGGTGAGAGGAAGGTGGGAAGGGGTGTCCTGTGGGGAACAGCGATTCCCTCTCAACATTCTCCGCTGCCCACGGGGACAACCCGTATTTCCTCCTGTGCCTCGAGTTTGAAATAATCTCACTAGAGACAACAAATGGAGAACTGAACAGTCTCTCACAGATGATGTGTGACTGGTGATCAGGGACCTTCCCTCTGTGTGTCCTGTTTTGTTTCCTGACAGAGACCCCATGCGGCTCGATCTCCCTGAGGCCGGAAACGTTCCCCACACAGAGACACAGAAATTGCAGGGACCCGTGTGTGAGCTCAGGCTCTGCCCCCCACAGGCACTCACTGTCCCCACACCAGCCCTCCCTTCAGACAGGACACAGGGCCCCAGGGTAGGATTAGCCCCAGGACCTCGTCACGCGGGTGATGGTCTCCCTGGAGCACGGGAAGCGCTTGCTGCTCATTACGCGGTGGAGGTTGAAACCCGCACACCTCGCTGCAGTGGCCACGGACGTGTTTGTAGCCCCGTTTCCCTCTGAGAAGGACCCTGGAGATCCCGGTGACGTCCTGCTCAGACAGCTCAGGATCACCTCCTGCACCACGGCTCCTAACTTCTCAGGTCGTGAAGCCCAGTCCTGTGGGGGAGCACTCACAGGTGCCGTGGAGAATCCACGTGCTCCTGAGGGTCACGGTCTAGGATGTCACACTCCCCGCAGGTTCGGTGCATTGGCTGCGCCTCGTAAGTCCGGGTCAGGTTCCCTCCCTGTGCAGCTTGTGGGAGGGTGTGCGTGCGCGCGCGTGCAGCGGCGTATCAGTGCTCACCCGTGCTTGAGTGTGTGCGCGTGGGCACGTGTCGTTCACACCTCGGTCCTCAGTCCCCCAGGGCCCACATGACGGTCTTCCCATGTGTCAGTGAGAACCAGGCTCGGGGAGCCCCGCCCAGAACAGGAACCTGGCGCGTCCTGCCTCTGTGGGCTGGGTGTCAGCACGATGATAGGGGCCTGCCATGGACACAGCATCCGAGGGGATCCCCTCCACGACAGACACTCACTAATGGTGGACCTTTTGAGTGTCATGGACAATGATGTGGAGGGGCTGGAAGCTGAGGGTCCCCTCGCTCACAGGCCCAGGCGAGCTGCACGCATCAGGCTCAGGACGTCCTGATGATCCTGCCCTTTCCCTGTCAGTGCTCGATCAATGCAGGAGAAAGGCAAAATTCGACATGCTTTCCTGAATGAAGTTAAGAGCAGACGATGTGCTCGGAAGAGGAGGAAGCTCTCTCACATGATAAAGGACACGTGCGAAAAGCCCGCAGATGACTTCGTTCTCAGAGGTGAAAGGACGAGAGCTTGTCCTCTGAGACGGGAGCAAGACACGGTGCCCACACTCACCCCTCCCACCAGCACGGCCCTGGAGGGCTGAGCCAGGAAATTTGGCTGAAAATGAAATAAAAGTCACCGAATTGAGAGAGAAAGAAGTCACCTTAGCATCGTTCACATGTGACATGATCTTTGATGTGGAATCCACATGACCCCATTAATTAAACAAAGAATTTTTTTTGCAGAAGAGTCTCACCTGTGTGTGGATTTGGTGCACATGGTGGTAAGTGAGTCTGCGACACTCCCTGGACACGGCATGAATCAAATGCAGACCCGAGTGAACAGTTCCTGCATGGCCTGGGCGTGTATGAGCGAGTGTGTGTGTGAGCAGGAGTGTGTGCATGTGTGCATGCGTGCGCGTGCGTGTGGTGGCCCCCAGATGACAGGTAACAATCGTTTGCTTTGCATCTATTGTCCCTCCACCCTTGGATAACATTAAATGGCTTTATTTGCGAATCTCCCCTTCTTACGTGTAACAAGCCCTTTCCCATAAAACCACTCCATTAGCAACAATTCCTTCATTCTCATACACTGGGAGTGTAGCCAAGTGGAGGCCCTCTTACTGGTCCTAGGATGGTTAAACCGGAACCGAGCTGAGGACGTGGGGAGGGAAGTATCAGCCGGGTCACTGCGAGTGGCGGTGCCATGAGGCCCGGGCTTAGCGGTTCTGACCTGAGAGGCACGGCCAACACTTCTGCGGAATCCCTCCAGACCCCGGAGCGCGGGACTTTGTCACTGACCCCAACAGCCCTGCCCCTCGGGTGTGTGTTCTGCTCGTGGCATCCAGACTCACAGCGGTGAACCCATGGAACCCCGAGCCCAGAACCAGGGCAGAGCTGTGGCCTCAGCTATACAAGTAGGGGAGCGTCCTGTTGCACAGAGAACCACGGCCGGAGAGTGGCCGCAGGGAGGTGCACACGCGGCACTGCAGGGCCCCAGAAACGTCCCGGGTCACAGATGCAGAGAGGGGGCCGTGTCTCACAGGGCAGACCGACCCCCACCCTGGACATGGCTTGTCCACACAGTCAATGTAAATGATGTGTCCACTGACCCTACTCCGCCCAGAACAGGGGAGCTCAGACAGAACATGCGGGAAAGCCCCCTGCCCCCTCAGTCCCACTCCTATGCCTGGGGATGGCGGGGACACAGCCCACCAGTTCTGCACGGCAACGGCGCTGGACAGGACCCGGGGGAGGGCGCCTGGAGAGCACCCAACAGAGGACACGGTCCGCTGCCACAGGGCCTCGCGGCCCAGACTCCGTCCACACGAGGACCCTTCTGAGGACTCTGTCCAAGAGCCAGGTCCTCAGCCTGCGAGGCCCCCAGGAACACACGTGGACTCACAGCTCAGGGCTCGCTGCTCCTGCAGCACAGACTTGCTCCCCTACTGCAGAGACCTCGTCCTGCAGATGGCTCAGGACCATGCAAACAGATGCAAATCGCCCGGCCGCCCACGGGTTGAAAAGCCGAGCTCTGCACATGCAGCTGTCACCCCGGGGCCTCAACATGGACACGCTGTGTGCCACTGTCCTGCTGCTGACCGTCCCTCACTGTGAGTGCTCTGGACAAGGGCGCCCTCAGGGACGAGTAACCCTGCTCGTGGCCTGATGTTGCATCACCTTTCTTGTGCTTTCTCCACAGGGGTTCTGTGCCAGGTCACCCTGAAGGAGTCTGGTCCTGGGCTCATGACACCCACACAGACCCTGACGCTGACCTGCTCCTTCTCTGGCTTCTCGCTGAGCACCACCAATATGGGTGTCAGCTGGGTCCGTCAGCCCCCAGGGAAGGCCCTGGAGTGGCTCGCAAATATTTGGTGGACTGATAACAAGTATTACAGCCCATCGCTGAAGAGCCGGCTCACAATCTCCAAGGACACATCCAAAAATCAGGTGGTCTTGACAATGACCAGCATGGAGCCTGCAGATACGGCCACATATTACTGTGCACAGAGGCACAGAGGCACAGCCCAGGGGCCTCCCGCACAAAAACCAGGCTGGCTCCCAGCTGGACTCCGCAATGCAGAACAGGAACCTGTGGGCAGCTGCCATTTCCTCCTGGCTCTGGAGGGGGTCCTCCCCACCTACGGCCTCGGTGCTGCCTCTTCCTCTTTATCCTCCCCTGAGAAGACCCGTTTTTCTGCTGGGGTGCACATGGTGAGATGCTGAATTCTGCCTCGTGAACATTCAACAAGACAAGGTCAGGGAAACGGGACACAAGGATCACCCCCAGGATGTCACGGTGTCACAAGCTGCCATCCCTCCCAGTGACAGGATACAGAGAAACGCAAAGTCCATCTTGGATGAAACACTGGTTTCCAGTAGCGCAGCACTGGCAGAGAAGGAAGCTTGGAGAATTCTCGAGATGCATCTCTGAGTCTCTCCTGCTGAGAAAAAGAGGAAAAGTAGATCCTCAGAGGCGAGAATGAAGTAGTGCGTGGACCGTCTCGCAGACGGATGTGTTCTCAGCGCTGAGAGTCTGGCTGTGGTTTGCACGGGAGAACTTTCAGTGGTTTCCTGTGGGCGCCGGGACTTACACATCCCGTCAGGACGGGACTGTGTGCTCTGACATCCAGGAGTCCCCATGGTCCTGGTTCACCCAACACCTGGGAAGGACCCGCCTCAGTTTGAAGCACAAACTCAGGTATCGAATCCGACGCACAATCGGACAGAAAAGGCGCCACGAAGCATCTCGCATTTAAGTGAGTGGGATCCTGGCTGAGTGAGAGCGGGTGGCGGAAATCACAGACACTCTTCTTAAAGGTCCAGGCCCGAACTTGCTCGGTGACGACTTGCTCACTCAGAGCTCCAGCCCTTGGGCTGCTGAGGAGAGCCAGGGACACAAGAGAAGGAACTAAGTGATCTGTCCTCAGGCCACGGGCGGTTGGGTGGCTCTCCCCCAGGCAGAACTGTTGGCAGAATCCTATGTTCCTTCGACAAGCCCTCTGCACCGCAGCATGCAGATGCAGGTGGCTGCCTCATCCGAGTCTCCATCGAACTGGATAACGCAGGTCGCATTCCCCAGGTGAGTCCCTGGGACCCTACCTCTATCAATTTGGGGGCCACCCAAGCCACTTTCAGTAGTTTTCTTATACAAAAAGCCTGTCCTGATTCATGCTGTGGACCTTGCTAAAATCTCACAAAGTCTCACAAAACTCAGGAAAGCAGCACTTGACCTCAGTGCGCCCAGAACCTGTTCTTGAGCAGACGCAAAGCCAGCACTTGTGTCAGCTAGGCGCAGGCCCGGCTTAGCCTTTTGGAGTGCCCATCAGCCCAGAGCGGGTAACAGCCTTCTGCGGATTGCCTTGGGGCTCAGACCGGATGGCCCCGGAACTGCACAGGTGACGGCAGATCTCAGCCTGCAGCGGGACCTCTCCCAGAAGGCCTTTTGGCCAGCACACCCAGTGGCCTGCTCTGACCAGTGACAGAGCTCGAGCACCACTCAGGGAGGAATCTGAAGAGGACACACCCAAGGGCAGACTGGGCAGGGACCGAAGCCCAGCAAATGAGAATCCTGCTCTGTAGGCTCAGCCCTTCACCCGCCAGTCCTCACAACCCATAAGACTGACGCTCAAAACCTCCCTCTGATGAGCAAACAGCAACCGGGTCTCAGCGACATTAGGCGCTGCACACAACACACGCAGGGAGCATACCTTGAGCACGTGGCACTGGTGACCAGGGAACACTGTGCCACTGGGGCCCACAGAACATCCACGACTTAGAGCCACTCTACTAGGCCAGCAGACTTAGGAGCCCGAACTAATTCAGAGGAAGGAACACAGTTACATGTCTAAACGGGGGGCAAGGGAACGTGTCCCAAACATTTAGACAGAACAAACTCTCGGATAAAGAACCGAACAAAATGGAGATGAGCAATCTGCCAGGTGCGGAGTTCAAAACTCTGGTTATAAAACTCATCAATGAACTAAAGAGAAGGGAGGTTGAACCCAGGGAGAACTTTAACAACGACATGGAAAACACACAACGAGGGATAAAAAACATAGAAGGAAACCAGTCAGAATCGAAGAATAAAACATCTGAGATGAAGAGTCCATTTGAGGAGTCAATGGATTGGATGAGGTGGTAATCAAATCAGCCATTTAGTGCATGAGGTAGCAGGGGACCCTGAATCAGAAAAGCAGCAACAACAAAAAAGAAATTCAAAAAGTGAGGAGAGTTTCAGGGGCCGCTGGGACAACATCAAGCTTAACGTCCGCGTCATAGGGGTACCAAACGGGAAGAGCGAAAGCAAGAAATTGAAAACCCGATTCAAGAAATGATAACCGAAAAGGTTCCTACCCTGAAGGGGGGAAGAAACACACAAGCCCAGGGAGCACAGAGAGCCCCAAGCAAGAAGAGCCCACACAGGCCCACAGCGAGGCACATCCTAGCTAAAATGCCGCACTCCACAGACAAAGAGAGGATCTCGAAAGCAGCAAGAGAAAAGCAGTTCTTTACCTCCAAGGGAGGGGAGCTCCCATAAGGCCGTCGGCGGGATTTCCCGCAGGAACGTCACAGGCCAGAGGCATTGGCATGAATATTCCAGTGACGAAACACGAGGACCTACAACCCAGATGACTCTGCCCAGAAAACTACCATTTGGAATCAAGGACAGACACAAATCTCCCCAACAGGAAAATACTAACGGAGTTCATCCCCGCCAGCCAGCGTTATGGGGAATGTTAGAGGGACTTTTTCAAGAAGGAAAATGTATCAAAAATATGAATCATAAAATGAATATAATGACATGTCCATCAACAGGTGTTTCCAACGGAAAAGAATTCAATGTTCCAGCCACAGAGAGGGTGACCGAATGGATAAGAAGACAAAACCATGACAAGTGCCGCCTACAGGAGAGTCACTTCAAGTCAGAGGAAGCACACGAACTGAAAGCGAAGAGATAAAATCAGAAATTTGTGAAAATTAAAATTTAAAAAATCTGGGATAGCAATATTTAGGCCAGAAGACTAGACTGTAAAACAAAGGCTGTAACAACGCACCAAGGACAACCAGTAATCCCACGTCAGGGTTAGTCAGACAGAGAGAGACAAATGCCATGGGCTTTCATTTACACGGGGACTCGAAAGAGCAAAATTTACAAATAAAACAGAAAAACCTCGAAGGTGCAGAAACATTCTGAGGGTTCGAGACGAGAGGGGGTTTGCGAAGGGGGTGCAAAAGGAGGGAGTAAGAAGTAGAAACTGGTAGCAGTGTTTCTAGGCAGGGACGTGCCCGGCTCTGGGCTCTGTCCTTCCAGGGGTTCCGGTTGGGCTGTCCCCCAAGACCCGTGTCATCTCTGCGCCGGTAGCTGCGCCACCCCGTGGCAGGTCGTTCTTCCGCAAGCTCTGCCGCCCCTCGTGCCGTCATGTTCCACCAGTGCCCACGCCTTCCCGTCGCCCTGCCCTCCGCTGCGTATCACCATGTTTAGTCTGTAGTGGAGACAGTGGGGGCGGGATGGGCACACGCTGCAAGGACACGGGTTCGCCACAGCCACAGCGGTACCTCAGGAAGATGGATCTGCGGTGGATTCTCTCCAGTTTTAGAGAAACCTGGAGAGGATGGGGCTCCCCACGCTCTGCATTCTGGCAGATGGGCACTCTGACCTTGAGGGCGCTGGTGTATTGAAGTGATTGGCTGTTTCTAGTTAGACTTTCGTCCTTTCCAGGGCTGTGCCGTTTGGTGACCTATCCCATGGGCAGGCCGTTTGGTCTCTTCACTGTCTGGGGCCCTTGAGTACGCAGACCTGGGGGTGCAGCTTTGTGTGAAGTCCCAACCTGGCATGTGAAGAAATTGGTAGATTTGCAATTATGCAGCTTGCTCGTCACCGTGGCTGTGTCGTGTGAATAAGAACATTGTCCCAGTCTCTGCATCCACAGGCTGATAATTGGCTTTCTCTGTAGAGCCCAGGGAATGGGACGCTACATCCGCCCCACAGCAGGTGCGGGGACTCACACGGAGGTGGACGCATTCATCGGAAGAGGACTCAGCACTGATCCGTGTGAGCCCGGGTCACACCACATGATGAGTTTCCTATCGTAATGCTGAGGATGTCACATGGACGTCATGTATTTGCCTGCGACTCCAACGGTGCATGTCATCCTGGCATGGCTGTGACTGGCAGACCTCTACACAGTGAGACGACGACCATACAAGGGCAGTCATCAGGAGACACAGAAAGTCAGAGTCACTGGCAGTGACACTGCAGGTGGGACAGACGCCTGCACTACACCTGTGACCCCGATTCCTGCACGTGCTTTCCGTGAGCACTAGAAGGCAGCAAATCCCACATGTGCTCACACATGACAGAGACCTGCACCTCACTGGGCACATCCCTTCTGTTCTGGAGGTGGCCCAGGGCAAAAGTGGGGTGCAGTGGGGAGCGTGCGGGGCCAGAAACACGTGAGCTCTCATCACGTATATAAGCTCCCAGTGGTCCTGTTCAACATCGTTCACCTGTGATGCAGGTAAATGATATCACGTCACGTGACTTACGTGAATGAGTAAAACGAAATGAGATGAGGGTGCTAAGTGTGTAAGTAACACGTGTCACAGTAAAAGTCACAGTTCACCAACTCAGCTCATCACCACCACGTGCCCAGACACACCCACGCCTGCTCTGGTCTCTGTCCTCTCTGAGGGTCCCCAGCCGCAGGGCTCCTTATGCAGTCGGGGCACATGCAAATAGGGCCCCTCGGCTGATAAAAGCCCGCCCAGCCCCGAGCCTGCAGCTCTGGGACAGGAGTCCAGCCCCGCCATTCCCAGGTGTCCCCGTCCCGGGATCAGGTCTGCACACGCACGCCGCACCATGGCGCTTGGGCTCAGCTGGGTGTTCCTCGTGGCTGTTTTACGAGGTGACTGACTGGGAGCGAGGGACACTGAGGACGTGAGTGGGTGTGAGTGAGGACAGGGACGTGTGACGGTGTCCTGACCCGGCCGTGTCTGTGTTCACAGGTGTCCAGTGTGAGGTGCAGCTGGTGGAGTCTGGGGGCGACGTGGTGAAGCCCGGGGGGTCTCTGCGACTCTCCTGTGTGGCCTCTGGGTTCACCTTCAGTAACCACTGGATGATCTGGTTCCGCCAGGCTCCAGGGAAGGTGCCTGAGTGGGTTGGAGAAATTAAGGCCGATAGTAGTATCACGAATTATGGCAGTTCTGTGAAGGGCCGATTCACCATCTCCAGGGACAACGCCAAGAACACGCTGTCTCTGCAGATGAGGAACCTGAGGGCCGAGGACTCGGCCGTGTATCACTGTGCGAGAGGCACAGTGAGGGGACCCCGGTGTGAGCCCAGACACAAACCTCCCTGAGGGTCTCCAGGGGGATCCAGACACCAGGTGGCACTTGGGAAAGGGGATGCGGAGGCCCAGGGGGCGCTCAGTACCCAGAAAGCACAGAGATCTGCCCCAGCTGCAGGTGCAGAGGGCGGTGGGAAATGCCATTCTGTGGAGGGAAGAATTGTTCTCAGCGTTCTGAGCTGATCACAAAGACCACTCTTGCTTCCTTGTGTCTCTAATTTCTTCTCTCCTCCCTGTAAACAACAACGAGGGAGCCACGGTGTCTGCTGCAGATGACAGGTCAGCAGAGACGACGTGCCCTTCTCACCAGGCACACTCGGAAGCTGTGAGCAAGGGTTATATCCAACACACGAAGCAGGACTGAGTCAGGACTCACCCGCAGAGAGGCGTTTACAAAACCACGTCAGGACGGGGACAAGATGGGGTAAGTGTATTTCGGGAGCTAGACAGAAGAGATCTTGAGTGTTACTGTCGGTACAAACATTTAAGAATATTGTTTTCTCCTTTGTATTCACTCGCATCATCTAAAAATGTCATTTAGGCTGACATGGCACACAGAGAGGTCGCTCCAGAAAATGAGTCTGTATTGAACTAAGCACCTCTGCTCACACTTGCACTTAGGAAGGATGGCAAGTTCTGAAAGGTGAGGCCACTGTGCTCATGTCCTATTCTCTGACCTCAAAGGTAAGTCTTTCCTCCCAACGTCTGTGATGGAAGGAAAGGGGTCTTGGTCACGGGCCTGCATCACGCAGCCTGCGGGGCTCAGAGTGACCACGGAGCACCCGTCACTTCCACAATCTCGAAACCGGACCATGGTGGCATAAGCCCTCGGTGTAACCAGAATGAAAGACACTTTCTTGTTCGGGATCACGTTAGACATGCCAGAGTCATTGTCCAGCATTGGACTGATGGGAACGCAGGAGGAGGAATTGGGCATTGCACAGAGGTGCACAAGGAGCCCTCGCTGTCACGTCATTCTTAATTTCTGATGTGGGTCCCCTCCTATGATTCTGCCCCGGGCCCCTGCATCACTCAGTCGGTCAGCTATTGTGTCTTCAGACCCTTCACAGTCGTCTCTGTAAATGCCCCCCATACCCAGAAATGCTCCCAGAAAAAGGGTAGGTGCAGGCGGTGTGACCAAGGTGGTAGGGTTCAGATGAGGGACCCTGTGTGTTTGGACTTGTCTCCGGTTCCTGGTTGGACAGAGGAAGGAGCACTTTGAGCTTCCCACAGTCATGGCCTCATGTTTACCCTGAAGGGCAATCTCTGCGCAGGCCACATGGGGTAGCCCAGCGCCCCTAATACAAGCTGAACGAGGACTGGTCATTTTACCCAAGAGGCCATTTCACTCTACCCCGTAGGCCTCCCTCATCCCCCCTGTTCACTGCTGGATAAATAGTGTTGTCGCCTTCATCACAGAGAAACAAGTCATAGGAGAGAGACTTCATACCCTGGACTCACAGGTTGATAGCAACCCCCACCCAGCACTCGGGCACTCGCCCCCTACTCCACACAGCAAAGCCTGACCTCGGCTGAAACCAGAGGGGAGCCGACAGAGTGTAGGTGGAAGTGAGTTTGCCAGTCGTTTTCCTGCACCCCCGTCCCTGCCCTCATAAGGGATGCTCGACACTATGGCAGCGCGGCGGGCTGGCCGTCTTTCCCCCCTCCAAGCTCGGATTAGCACTCAGTTCACGCCTCCATCCTGGATCGAGCTCTCCTCTCACACAGTCCTCAGAGCCGCAGGAGGCACCAACCACGCCCGCCCTTTGCTTAGAAACCTGCACAGCAGAATCCCACTGTCACTGCTCACGGCTCCACCTTCCACGTCACCTGAGAATCCCAGCGAGCCAGGCTCTCTGGCACGTGGTGACACTATCACCTTTTCTCTAGATCCAGGGCCCTGTTCTCATGTCCATGGACACCGTCCAGGATAGTTCTCAGTGTCCACGCTCCAACCGCCATGGTCCTCGTGACTGTGTGCACCTTCTCCCAGGTAGGGAGCTTCCCCAGACTCTTCCATCCTCCCTCTGAGCTCCCCTCACAATCACCTGTAACACCCCTCTGAGCAGTGTGGAATGTTCCAGCAGGAACGTTTAAGTCTCGCACTCCCAACCCATCACCTGGTTCACGTCCACGTACACCTTCTTCAGCTGGTACCAGCAGCACCCACTTCGCAGGACCTCAGACTTTGTCATGTGCTCCATCAGGTGACACAGAATGTCAAGGCACAGAGGGTGGCACTCCAAGGGGAACAGGCGCCAGCACTACACCTGTGACCCCGGTTCCCGCACTTGCTCTCCGTGAGCACTAAAGGCAGCAAATTCCACACGCGCTCACACAGGATGGAGATCTGCACTCACTGGGCACGTCCCCTCTCTCCTACAGATAGCCAAGGGGAGCAGTGGGGTGCAGTGGGGAGCATGAGGGGAAATACACACGAGTTCGCTCTTACACACATGAGCTCTCATCATGGATAAGCTCTCTGTGGTCCTGTTCGACCTTGTTCACCTGTGCTTCAGATAAATAATATGACATCACGTGACTTACGTGCATGAGTGAAACGAAATGAGATGAGGGTGCTAAGTGTGTAAGTAACACGTGTCACGGTAAAAGTCACAGTTCACCAACTGAGCTCATCGCCACCACGTGCCCAGAGACACCCACGCCTGCTCAGGTCTCTGCCCTCTCTGTGGGTCCCCACACCCAGGGCTCCTTATGCAGTCGGGACACATGCAAATAGGGCCCCTCGGCTGATAAAAGCCCGCCCAGCCCCGAGCCTGCAGCTCTGGGACAGGAACCCAGCCCCGCCATTCCCAGGTGTCCCCGTCCCGGGATCAGGTCTGCACACGCACGCCGCACCATGGCGCTTGGGCTCAGCTGGGTGTTCCTCGTGGCTGTTTTACGAGGTGACTGACTGGGAGCGAGGGACACTGAGGACGTGAGTGGGTGTGAGTGAGGACAGGGACGTGTGACGGTGTCCTGACCCGGCCGTGTCTGTGTTCACAGGTGTCCAGTGTGAGGTGCAGCTGGTGGAGTCTGGGGGCGACGTGGTGAAGCCCGGGGGGTCTCTGCGACTCTCCTGTGTGGCCTCTGGGTTCACCTTCAGTAGCTACGCGATGAGTTGGGTCCACCAGGCCCCGGGGAAGGGGCTCGAGTGGGTCGCACACATTGGTACTCGTAGCAGTCCCATATACTACGCGGACGCCGTGAAGGGCCGGTTCACCGTCTCCAGAGATGATGCCAAGAACACGCTGTCTCTGCAGATGAGCAGCCTGAGGGCCCTGGACTCGACCGTGTATTTCTGTGCGAGACACAGTGAGGGGACCCCGGGGTGAGCCCAGACACAAACCTCCCTGAGGGAGACAGGTGGGGGAGCTGCGTGGGCCCATCAGGTCCCCAGGGGGCGCTCAGGTCCCACACAGCACAGGACCCATGACCAGCCCCGCAGCAGGTGCAGAGGGAGGTGGGAAGGGGCGTCCTGTGGGGGGCAGCGATTTCCTCTCAGCGTTCTCGCTGGCCCCAGGGACAACTCTGTTTCTTCCTGTCACTCTCGATGCGGATAGTCTCTCTAGAGACAACAAACGAAGAAGTGAACAGTCTCTCACAGATGACCTGTGACTGGTGATTAGGGACCTTCCCTCTGTGTGTCCTGTTTTGTTTCCTGACAGAAACCACCGGAGGCTCGTCATCCCTGAGGCTGGAAACTTTCCCCACACAGAGACACAGACAGTGCAGGGACCTGTGTGCTGAGCTCAGGCTCTGCCCCCACAGGCACACGCTGTCCCCACACGGGCCCATCTCCTAAAAAGGAGGCCCCGGGGGGAGGACCACGGGGCATTTTTCAGGTCCACAGGCCTGAAGCAGGACGTCTGGTGGCAGGAGCCCTCTGTGTAACCAGAATGAAAAGACACTTTCTTGTTCAGAGTCAGGTTGGAGATGCCCCAGTCGTTGTCCAGCCACTGGGGGAGGAGACGCAGGAACAGGGATCGTGCACGTCTCAGAAGTGCATGCAGAGCCCTCGCTGTCACTTTACCCTTAATTTTAGACGTGCGTCTCTTCCTGTGATTCTGCACTGGGCCCTGACATCGTACAGTTGGTTGGCTGTTGTGCCTTCAGACCCCATCACAGTAAATCCACCCCACACCAGGGAATGCTCCCAGTAAGCAGGTAGGTGCTGGCAGAGTGACCAGGGTGATGAGGGTTCAGGCGAGGGACCCCGTGTGTTTGGACTCTCTCTGGTTCTTGATCCATAGAGGAAGGAGCACTTTAAGCTTCCCACAACCGTGGCACCTCTTTACCCTGAAGAACAATCTCTGCCCAGGCCTCATGGGGTGGCCCAGAACCCCTAATGGAAGTAAAAAGGATTGATCGCTCTACCGCATAGGCCACCTCAGCTGGTTAGATCTCCTTAGGGAAGTGAGTCTCTCTAGCGCACCCACATTGTGTCCCAGATAACTGGGTTTCTCTTCTTTATCAAAGAGAAATGAGTCGTATAAATAAAAGAGGAATTCACATCCCGGACCCACTCGTCTGTAGAAGCCCCATCCATCACTCAGTGATCCAGCCCCCACATGCACACCCCCATATGAAAGCCTCAGCCTGAGCCAAAACACACTGGGGAGATGAACTCGGTCTTAAGGAGGAAGTGGGTGCTCACCCATGATGTGCCCAGGGTCTAATGAGGAGCTCCTGATGTCTGCCCCAGGCCTGTCCCCAAGGTCCACAGTGGAGGATGAGGCCACAAATCCTCTTTTGTATGAGATGGGGACCTGCTATGACAAGGTGCTGCTCTGGAGATGCATCATTCACCCTCTGAATCGTGTGTTTGTGTATTTCGTCACCTTCTCTACATTTTGAGGTTTTCACAAATTTAGAAAGATTTCCAGAAGGAGAGAGACGTGCCCTCATGACATCACCAGTTCTTAGATATGGCACAGGTGCCAGCCTGGCACACGCCTTTCACACGCACACGAACACCAAGGGCACCCGCCTATGTCTGCCCGCACACCCCAGGACATGAGGTTCCTCTGCCTCCATCATCCCAGGCCCAGCGCCGGGCACCTGGAGCAGCACGTCCAGCTCTGAGTCTAAAGAAGTATTCCCACGAGTCAGGCACAGCTCCTCACCCACCTTCACCTCAGCACCAGGAAACCCCAGGAAAGCACGAGTCTGAAGTCCCTCTCCCTTCACTACGTGTCTCCTGACACCCTGGTGTCTTCCCTGTGGCCCCTGGTAGCATCCAACCTCCTGTCTCTAGGACCTGTGACGGGATAAACTCTTTTGCCTGAGCTGCTCCTGTGTCTTGTTTATGGCCACACCGGACTGACATCTCCTAACGGAAATCCAACAACTGGCACCAGAACAGGAAGGTCCAGTACTGACAGGGCACATAGAGTGAGGAGGGCGGCAGGTCATGAGCACGTGTGTCTGAGACACCAATGATCCCAGCGCCGACATCCACAGGGCCACTGCCTTCCATCAGAATAGAGGAGGGAGAAGCCCAAGGCCCGAGAGCAGAATGCGTGCTCTCCGGGACCGAGGCCGAAGGCCGGCACGGAGACGGAGACTGTCTGCAGCCCCGTCTGCCACCTCATTCTGTGACCTTCATTACCACTGAGGCGTCTCTGACAGTTGCCGACACTTGTTATCCGGTCATGATGATGAGGGCTGTGTGGCCCTGGCGGACGGGACGACACAGACCGATTTACCAGAACATGCGGGACCTCAAATGAGCCACGTCATTCAGGCTAAGACATGGAGGGCGGATCTTCAAGGACCAGGATGCTCGTCTCTATCCGCATAAATGTCCTTCAGCCTCGAATTTCCATTTCAAGAAAATTGACACTGAGCTCCACAGTGCAAAACGCAACCAAAATTTCTACCTTACACGAAGTTCCCACATGACACGTAAAGACGATCTACGACTCAACACAACGTCGGACCACCCGCAGTGTGACGTGCTCAGCATCGACAATGAGGGGTCTGCACGCCTGGTGCGGGTTCGGGCAGTTACGTAAGCCCGTGGGAAGCCATCTGGGCCTGAAGGAGCAGAAGATGGAAAGGACTGTCCTTCCTTGGGGGCTACAGTTACAGCAAAGTCGACGCCAAATACCATTTGAGTGGAATCATGAGACCTGATATTTAGATGCTAAGAACACAGTAAATCTGTTGGTGACCGGAATGTGGCTGGACATGGGGCAAGTCACTTCCATATTCACGACAATTAAGCGTCAGGTTTCTTAATGGCGACCTGCTGAACGAGCCCATCCCGCGGGGCTGTGTTAGGAAAGGCTGGACCTCCTCTGGCGTGTTTTAATGCATCTGAGC
Organism: Cynopterus sphinx; assembly: GCA_030015415.1. Taxonomy (NCBI): domain Eukaryota; kingdom Metazoa; phylum Chordata; class Mammalia; order Chiroptera; family Pteropodidae; genus Cynopterus; species Cynopterus sphinx. Next base: position 79,944 of record JAKZJJ010000039.1, read on the forward strand.
GACCACTTGCTCTCCCCTCACAGGCTGAGGTGCGGTACATTCAAGAGAGGAGACCCCACTGGCCCCACACACCCCAGGGAGCCCGACCCGGTCCTCCCCTCTTATGGGGCGCAGGCTGCCCATATGCAAATTTCTTCTCCGGCCCCAGGGTAAAGCCTGTCTGGGCCGTGGACGCTCACAGCTCTCCCCTCACACAGGGCTCAGGTCTCTGGGGAAGCAGCGCTGTGTTCGAGGTGAAGATGAGACTGTGGGGCCTGCTCCTGTGCCTGGCGACAGCCCCCCAGGGTGAGTGTCTTTGGTGTCTTACAGGGATCTCTGGGATGGCTGTGATAAAATGTGACTAACGGGCTCTATTCTCCTTGTCCCCAGGTGTCCTGTCCCAGGTGCAGCTGAAGGAGTCGGGCCCAGGCCTGGTGAAGCCCTCAGAGACCCTCTTGCTCACCTGCTCCGTTCTGGTGGTTCTGTCACTAGCAGTCACTACTGGAGCTGGATCCGCCAGCGCCCTGGGAAAGGGTTGGAGTGGATGGGGTACTGGACAGGAAGCACGAGCTACAACCCAGCATTCCAGGGTCGCATCTCCATCACGGCTGACACGTCCAGGAACCAGTTCTCCCTGCAGCTGAACTCCGTGAGCAGCGAGGACTCGGCCGTGTATTTCTGTGCGAGAGACACAGTGAGGTTACCCCGGGGTAAGCCCAGACACGAACCTCCCTGAGGGAGACAGGAGGGGGAGCTGCGCGGGCCCATCAGGTCCCCAGAGGGCGCTCAGGTCCCACACAGCGCAGGACCCATGACCAGCCCCACAGCAGGTGCAGAGGGAGGCGGGAAGGGGCGTCCTGCTGGGAGCAGCAATTCCTCCCAACCTTCTCGCTGGCCCCAAGGACAACTCTTGTGTCTTCTTCTCACTCTAGTTGCGGATAGTCTCACTAGAGACAGCAAACGAAGAAGTGAACAGTCTCTCACAGATGACGTGTGACTGGTGATTAGGGACCTTCCCTCTGTGTGTCCTGGTTTGATTCCTGACAGAGACCCCCTGAAGGCTCGTCCTCCCTGAGGCTGGAAACGTTCCCCACACAGAGACACAGACAGTGCAGGGATCCGTGTGCGAGCTCAGGCTCTGCCCCCACAGACACACGCTGTCCCCACACAGGCCCTCCCTTCAGACTGGACACAGGGCCCCAGGCGTAGGGTCAGCCCCCAGACTCCACCCAATGCCGTTTCTGTCCTGCCCACAGCACATGACCCTCAGGGTCTACACTTCCTCGAGTGGATTTGCAAACCCCCCCCCACCTACTGTCCTATTGTCACTAAGTCTGTCCTACACACTGAGCTCCATAGAGCCCAACTCAGTCTCCTGCCTCCACCTTGGCGGGTCACAAAGGAGAGATGAGGTAAACACTGTGCACTCACGTGTCCCCACTTCATCTCCTGTCGTCCCTCTAACACATCTGTCCATATGCGGACCCCCAGGCAGGTTGTCCTCAGGGGTCTGATGTGACTTACTTAGCAACGTGTCATGCACACATGTGATTCAAGGTCACACAGGCACTTCTGAAGGACCAGTCTGGGGCAGGTGGGGGCACAGCTGGCTGCTGACCCATGGGCACCGCTAAGAACTCAGAAACCTCATGAAAGAAAAGGTCCTGATGGACCAACGTCCACAGGGCACAACCTGACACCTCCCTGTGCCCATGGTGGGCCTGGGATCAGGGAACACGGTGGATGTGCCGGTCACTACTCACGTCTCCTCCTTTTACATCTCCAGACCCAGTGGTGGGACCCCCACTCCATGACCTCACTGCACCTGTCCAGCCTCCCCAGCGCCCTGTTTTAAACGCCGGCACCGAGAAGCCAGGTTACAGGGTAATGACGTTGAAGAACCACCCTCCATCCTAGGAGCCCACAAAGGAACTGAAAATTCCCATCTTTCCTCATGCAAAATCAGGAACTCTCACACCCCTCCCAAGTGTCATACCCGTTTCAGGACCAACTCTCAGTCTCAGGTCCAAATCTCAACAAAATATCATCTCATCGGATATTGGGGGAAGGGGGCGCGTGATTCAATCTGAGACTGCAATCCCCTCCAACGGGGAGCCTACCAAACAGGATGAAGCATGAGCTTCCAACATGACAGGAGGGGCCGGCCGAGGGTGGAATCCCCATTCCACGATGGTTAAAGAGGAGAGAGGGAAGGCGGGAAGGGCGCCAGGCTGACCCAGACCCTAGCGAGGCAAGGCCTGCGACGGTAGGTGGAGACGATCGTCTTCGGCCGGATGCATCTGTCAGCACCAGGGAAGGGGCTGCCTGGTGGTCACAAGCCCTAGCTGGGGCCTCCCTGCACAGGATGGGGGGTGAGTGACGCTAATTCACTATATCAGAAATTGAATCCAACATCAAATGGTGTCCCTGAGGGAGCATCCTGAAGTCAGGCACAGACATTTACTACCGTCCTAGAAACACTGCGAGACCATTACCTCTGAGCCCAGACAGGACCCCCCTGCAGCATGCGGACTGGGCTGCAGGGGGCAATCAGGACCCACCCTCAGGTGTTTTGCACCCAGAGCAGGTGCAGAGAACGTTGGAGGGGGGGGTTCCAGTGAGGGCCTGGGGCTGCCTCTTTACATAAATGATTTAAATTTAGAAATAGCAAACCCAGCTGTTCTGTTCCATCAGGACCATTTGCCAATCTTGAAAACACACTGAGAACCACACACCAAGGGGCAGGTCTGGAGCTTCTAGACACTGAAGGTGTGGAGCGGGTGGCAGGGTGTGTTTGACCATGTGTGGCATGTGAGAGACACCCTGGCCCAGGAAGACGAGGTGAGACCTCAGAGCCCAGACGCATCCAGGCTCCCCGCGTCACTCAAGGAGGACGCGCAGGGAGGAGACGTCCTGTTAGGATGGTTCCTCTATGGGGAAAGCTGTCTGGACAGAGATTAGGACCTGGCGGAGACACATGTCCCCCAACAAGAATTTAAACCGGGGCCATCAGGTGCCCACTGACCAAAACCCTGTGTCATCGACTTCTCTCAGGTGGGGCCAAGTCTTCAGCTATGAATGCTGCGCCTCATGAATATGCAAATGAGCCGAGGTGGCCTAGGTTAAGTAGGACCTGTCTGTGTCCTCACCGCACCCACCCTCACGCCTTCCCCAACAGAGGCCCTGACAGCCCCACCCTCAGCATGGCCTGGAGCTGGAGCGTCCTCCTTCTGGTGGCAGTGGCGACAGGTAAGGGGATCCCCAGGCCGGGCTGATGAGGGCACCAGGGCCAGTCGGGGCTCTGTACCCACTGCCGTCTCCTCTCCACAGGTGTCCACGCCCAGGTTCATCTGGTGCAGTCTGGGGCCGAGGTGAAGAATCCTGGGGCCTCCGTGAAGCTCTCCTGCAAGGCCTCCGGATACAGCTTCACCAGCTACTATATGTACTGGGTGCGACAGGCACCAGGTCAAGGGCTTGAGTGGATGGGACGAATTGATCCTAGTGATAGTGAGACAAAATACGCGCAGAAGTTCCAGGGCGGAGTCACCATCACCGCAGACACGTCCACCAGCACAGCCTATGTGGACCTGAGCAGGCTGAGCCCTGAGGACACGGCCACATATTTCTGTGCGAGAGACACAGTGTGACGACCCACATCCTGAGAGTGACAGAAACCCTGAGGGAGAGGGCAGCTGTGTGGGGCTGAGGAAGGAAGGGGACCGCGTCCTCTGACGTCCTCACTGAGAGACAGAAACCTGACACTGTGCGTGACACTCTCGCGAGCACACCCGGCATTCAGGGAAAGGGTCACGGGTCCAGGCATCCTGCGGGAAGATGCAGGGACAGGGTTTCCTGACAGGGCCCTGTCACTTGTCATGGCTTCTGCAGAGGGCACAGGTGCTCCCCCTGGTCTCTGGGTGAGGGGAGTTACTTCGGGCATCGTCTGGGATTACATGTTGATGTTAGATCCATCCAATCCTCCCACTTTTCTTTGTTTCTGAAACACCGAACTGTGCTGGGGTGAGGTAAGTTTATAAAGTGACACTGTATCCTTCTTGTCCTCGCATCCCATTTCTTTCTGCATTTTTACGGTAGAACCTCGTGGCTCTATTAGTCATCTTTCTGGTAACCCAGGAATCCGATATCTGGCAAGATGTCTAACGATATGGAATGGCCAAGATCCATTTTCAATGACACGCTTATATGTTCCAAGCAGAGCGTCTCTAACAGCCCCCGACCTTTCACACTCACCCCCAGGGCACTGCCGTGGAACACATCCCAACGTCCCCCAGAGCTCACTCATTAGAAGGACGTGAAGCCCAAAATACCGAAAAGCATTGTCTTCAGAGTCCCAAGTGTGATCTCGAACTCAGGTGTCAGTGAAGATTCGGGGGCAGCATCCTGGGGCAGAATCCTCTCCAGATGCAGACCTGCAGTCCTAAGACCAGGGACCTCATTCTAACCTTATGGGCTTGTGTGTCAGCCCAGTATCTTGTGCAGATGGAGACTCAGGGCTGGTCTCCTGTGTGATCTGTGGCTTCTGTCCATGGGGCAGTTTTCAAGTGAAGTTTTTACATTTATCCTCCTCCACTCAACCCTCACATTTCTGATTATGAAAGGTGTTTTGGGATTTTTTTCTTTGTAATGAGGGACATATTTCTACCTGCACAAAATAGCCATGAAAGAGTCAGGATTGAGTCTGGCAGTTTTCACCAGGCTCAGAGTCCTGAGAATGCTTGGGGACACCCCTGAACCCTTTCCAATCGGACTCAGAGACAAAACCCTTGTGGGGTCCCAGACATATGAAACTTTTGGGTCTTCTTAGGCCATAGTAGAGACCAGGCTGTTTTCAGGACATAAAACCCATTGGATTCCACCTCTGACTCTCATGATGTCAAACGTGCACCAACATGTCAGCGCGGGTCCTGCGTTCTTTAACATAATCCACTCCTTTGTCTTTAGGATTTTCCCCGTGATTTCTCTTACATATTTTGTCCTTAAAAATAGCGGGGGTGGTGTCTGTGCTCTAAGTCTCATGACTCAGGAGGTTCACATGGGCCTCAGGTTGGCACCTTCAGGCACATTGAGAGAGGCTGATGGGACTGTTCCCCATCCTCACTGCACTGCACGGCCCTGTCGCCCTCTGTGTGGACACGCTGGGAAGGCAAACGACTCTTCACACCAAGTGGACAAGTTGTCTGAGGAACCTTAGGTGCTATGGAGTACGCACCTGGTGCAGCTCCAACTATCCCTGGGTCAGCACCTTCAGGTGTGCTTCGGGGAGGACCTGCAGAGGGGACCCTCGGGTGTGCTGTGTGGTCTGGATGCCATCAGTTGAGGGGACTCACTGGGCAGGACACAGGACTTGGGGAAGCCATAAGGACGGCCAGTCTGGACGTCTCGGGAACACCTGAAGCTGCTGTTCCCCATGGGAATCCAACCCGATCGCGGGGGTTTGGTTCGGCCCAGACCAGGTTATTGAGGAAAAATCCCTGAGTCAGAGGACATGGGTGACACATTATAATGAACACGAGAGAGTCCCTTGCCGGCAACAACTGGATTAGTGGAGACTGAGGAAAGGGAGAGCGGAGCCCGGCCGTGTTTCCACCGGGAACTGAGCATTGCCTGCAGCGTTCTCTGAGTTTCAGTAGAAGCAGGTTCACGTCACCAAAGACACATACAGAAGGGGCCTGGTGAAGACCTGATAGAAAGCAGTTTCATGGATGGATTACATTTAAAATTGTTTTTTATTATTTTTGAGTAAGTGGTACTTTAGTTAGACATTTATGTACTTTATAAAAGGATATTCCTAGTTGTCTTTTCTCTCCTGGGGCTCACCATCGAGCTACAATGTCCAGGCTAACTGTATCCCCTACGCCATGTTCCTCTAACCCCTGTCCATCCACCAACCACTGATTGGTACTTCTTTACCCCTCACCCCATGGTCAGTGTGGATTTACTCCTGGGATGCCACATTGGTACACAATTTGCCAGTGAATTAATGTGACGCATCACATGAGCAAATCAAAGGATTAAGAGCACATGATCACGTCAATGGACGCAGAGAAACCATTTGTCAAAATTCAGCCTCCATTTATGATGAAACCTCTCAGCAAAGTGGGAAGAGGGGGATGTACCTCACCCTAATGAGGCCACATGTGAGGACAACCCGACAGCGAACGTCACACTCAATGGGGAAAGACCAAAAGCGTTTTCCTTAAGATCAGGAACAAAGAAGCGTGTCCGCTTCCACCACTGCTCATCAATATGGTTTTAGAAGTCTCCTCCACAGCATTAACACCAGAAAGAGAAATGAAAGGTGTCTGAACTGAAAAGCGAGAAGCAACGTCTCCTTATTCATGGATGACATGGTACGACATGGAGAGAACTTAAAGAATCCTCCAGGAACTATGGGGTGGATTCCTGTGGCTGAGAAATTCCACTGCGTGTCATTAGGAAAACACCCCACTTGGGGAGAAGATGCTGAGGGCAGAGGAGTCCATGGTGAAGACGATCACAGACGCGGCACCTTGACGGCTCGCATCCTTGATCACACACGGCCTTCTGCGCCCTCGCTGGGGGAAGGGCTCCCTGACATCTGGGACACTGGGTTTTGGATGGTTACCTGTTGTGACTTTTACTCCTTCTAGGGCTGTGCCCTCTGCACTCCGATCACAAGGGCAAGGAGATTATAATCCCACATTTTTCTGGGGCACCTGAGTATTCAGATCTCAGGGTGCACCATCTGTGATGTCACAGAGCAGATACGTTGAAGGGAATTTACTGATTTGTACTTAGTGCAGCTTGTCATCACTGTGGCTGTGTCATAATAACAAAAACAGAGCTCTACCATAGTGAGACGACGACCGTACAAGGGCAGTCATTAATAGACACAGAGACTCAGAGAAACAGAGGGTGGCACTGCAGGTGGGACAGACGCCTGCACTACACCTGTGAGCCCGGTTCTCGCACGTGCTCTCCGTGAGATCTAGAAGGCAGCAAATCCCACATGCGCTCACACAGGATGGAGACCTGCACCTAACTGAGCACGTCCCCTCTGTCCTGGAGGTGGCACAGGGGAGCACTGGGGTGCAAAGGGGAGCGTGCGGGGCCAGACACACGAGCTCGCTGTTAAACACGTGAGATCTCATCACAGATAAGCTCTCTGGGGTCCTGTTTGGCCTCATTCACCTGTGATGCAGGTAAATAATATGAAGTCACGTGACTTACGTGCATGAGTGAAACGAAATGAGATGAGGGTGCTAAGTGTGTAAGTAACACGTGTCACAGTAAAAGTCACAGTTCACCAACTGAGCTCATCACCACCACGTGCCCAGAGACACCCATGCCTGCTCTGGGTCTCTGCCCTCTCTGTGGGTCCCCAGCCGCAGGGCTCCTTATGCAGTCGGGGCACATGCAAATAGGGCCCCTCGGCTGATAAAAGCCCGCCCAGCCCCGAGCCTGCAGCTCTGGGACAGGAGCCCAGCCCCGCCATTCCCAGGTGTCCCCGTCCCGGGATCAGGTCTGCACACGCACGCCGCACCATGGCGCTTGGGCTCAGCTGGGTGTTCCTCGTGGCTGTTTTACGAGGTGACTGACGGGGAACGAGGGACACTGAGGACGTGAGTGGGTGTGAGTGAGGACAGGGACGTGTGATGATGTCCTGACCCAGACGTGTCTGTGTTCACAGGTGTCCAGTGTGCGGTGCAGCTGGTGGAGTCCGGGGGAGACGTGGTGCGGCCCGGGGGGTCTCTGCGACTCTCCTGTGTGGCCTCTGGGTTCACCTTCAGTAACCACTGGATGGCGTGGGTCCGCCAGGCCCCGGGGAAGGGGCTCGAGTGGGTCACATACATTAATACTGGTGGCGGTAGCACCTACTACGCGGACGCCGTGAAGGGCCGGTTCACCGTCTCCAGAGACAATGCCAAGAACACGCTGTATCTGCAGATGAGCAGCCTGAGGGCCGAGGACTCGGCCGTGTATTTCTGTGCGAGAGACACAGTGAGGGGACCTCGGTGTGAGCCCAGACACGAACCTCCCTGAGGGAGACCAGGGGGGAACTCAGGTCGCCAGGGGGCACACGGGGTGCACACAGCACACACAGAGCAGCCCCGCAGCAGGTGCAGAGGGAGGTGGGAAGGGGAGTCCTGTGGGCAGCAGCGATTTCCTCTCGGGTCTCTCAACTCCCTCCCAGGGGGAATTACTGCTGCTTCTTCGTGGCTCCAGTTCTCCACGTTCTCACTGAGACAAGAAATGGAGAATCGACCTGTCTGGGATGGCATGTCCGCAGGGCCTGGGGACCTTTCCTGCACTGACTCCTTGACAGAGAGACCCCCTGAGGGCTGTTTTCTCTCTGTGGTTTGGTAAACAGAGCCGGGTCCTGTGTGTGGAGCTACGGCTCTGCCGACTCCACCTCCCGCAGGCCAATGCTGTCACCACGTGGGCCTCCCTTCAGACAGGACAGTGGCCTTCATTCCTTGGCAATGAGACGCCCTGAGAGCTGTTGTCTCCCTGCGGCTGGGAAGCATTTTCCACACAGAGAGACACCAATAGTGCAGAGACCCATGTGTGGAGCTCCGTCTCTCCCCAGCCCTACAGGTACACGCTGTCCCCACGTGGGGCCTCCCTTCAGACAGGACACAGGGCTGCAGGGGTACGATCAGTCCCCCAGGACCTCTGTCCCACAGGGTCTGTCTCCTGCCTATAGAACACGAACCCCTGGTTCCACATTTCCTCGGGGGCACATTGAAACACCCCACCATCACCTGCTGTCACCTCACATCCTCATTACACTAAATCGGATTTCGTCTCATGTCTCTGTGCTTCAGTGTTCCCCAGTCTCCCAGCCCTCCCCACGTACCAGTCACAGAAGGAGATTAAGCGAATACATGGGCCATCACCTGCCTCTACTTAAACTCGTTACGTTCATCTAACGGGTCTGTCCTTTGGGGACACCCCAGGCAGGTTACACGCAGGGGATGTTAAGGTGGAAGGACACAGCCCAATGTCGTGCGCACACATAATTCAAGCTCACACAGCACTAATGACGGACAGGACCGACGAGTCCTGATGATCAATCAGGTGTTTGTGAGATCAAGTTCTGGAAAGCACTCGCAGCAGCACTGAGACTGGACCCACAACTGGAAGTCTGTTTAGAGGACAACGATTCAAAATAACAACGACACGTGTGCGACGTGTACTTAAGAAGTGGGAGAAAGACAGAATTAAAAGGGATTCTTTTACAAGCACTTAAAACCCTATTTTCTCTCTCTTCTTTTACTGACTCACTTCCTCCGACAGGGTCAGTAGGATTGGACACGACTCGACCTTGAAAGAAACTACGGGCATCGAATCGACCAGCCAGACTGTTTTTGCAATTAAAATAATGTAAGGCCTGCAGAGCACTCTCATCGTTCGTCATCAGATCCTTTTCCCTTCCTCCAGCAAAACGCTGACCTTCAAAGGGAGTCTTTCTACCCGAAATCACTGATGGAGGAGAAAGAAACTGGGTCACGTGTCTGCATCACGCCGCCTGTGTGGCTCAGGGCGATCAGCCAGGCACCCGTCCTTTGTAGAGTCAGTACCGGGACACCCGCTGACATGAGACCTGCTTGGTATGACAAGGAGAAGATGACACTTTCTCGTTGCACAATGACACTAAAGATGCGCTTGTCGTAATGTCTTTCTATGGATGATCGCACAACAACCAAGACTGTGGTGGATTTAGAAGGGTCTGCCGTGTTCTTGTGTTCTCGTTGTCACCACGTTCCTAAATGATCACACGACTCTTGTCGGGAGCCGTTGGATTGAGGGCTGCCCTTTGGGTGCACAAGGGGCTGTTTGCTCGGCAGGGTGTCTGCACACCCGGCACACACGTCGTTACTTTTGTAGTGACTGAGAAGCACACTTGGTGCCCCAGAGACGGAACTGGATGTCCTGTAACCTCCATAAAGAGATAGCAACAGGCTCCCTGTGCGGGGGTCTGCAGTGGTCTGTGCGCTCCTGTGGCCTCGGCCTCCACGCCTCCCTGATGGACAGACAGTGTGAGCTGAACACTCGGGGCGGCCGGACTCACGGTCAGTCCTCCCGAACCTATCTCTGGTCTCTGTCTTTTTCTTAATCCTCACTCCCCCTCTCAGGACTGTCCAATCTTGGCCGGCGGGATCCGGCAGAAACTCTCCTATGATTCTGCCCTGGGCCCTGGCATCGCTCACTTCGTCTGCTGTTGTGTCTTCAGACCCCATCACAGTCGTCTCTGTAGATGCTCCCCACATCTGGGGGTGCTCCCAGGAACAGTGTGGCTGCAGGTGGTGTGACCAGGGTGTTGAGGGGTCAGGCGAGGGACCCCGTTTGTTTGGACTCTCTCTGGTTCCAGGTCTGTAGAGGAAGGAGCACATTGAGTTTTTCACAGATGTGGCTCCTCATTCCCCTGAAAAGCATGACTCTGCCGAGGCCTCAAGGGGTGTCCCAGCACTCCTAATCCAGCTGAACAAAGATCGATCACTCTTCCCTGTAGGCCACACAGCCCTAGATCTATTTAAAGAAACGAACCTCTCTAGTGCACCCACCTGTGTCCTGGATAAAAGCTGATTTACCTCCTTATCACACAGAACTGAATCATGTGGAAGGAGAAAGAATCACTCCCTAGACCGGGAGTCTATAGGAATCCCCGTACAGCATTGAGGGTGCAGCACCCCCACCACCACCACCTGCCGTCTACACATCGAAGCCTCAGCCTGAGCTGAAATGTGGTGGGGAGCGGAACCCAGAGTCAGGGAGGAGCCAGTCGTCATTCCCTGTGTGCTCAGGGTTCTGACAAACGCCCTCTGAGGGTATGATTGTGTGTGTCAGGCCTGTCCCCATGGTCCACAGGGGAGGATGAAGGATGAAACAATTTTCCTACATGAAATGGAGAATGAACAGGGCACGGGGCTCCTCTTGAGAATGCATGAGGGCACCTTCTGGGTTTTGTGTGTGTGCATTCTATCACCTTCTCCATTACGATGTTCTAGCATCTTTACAAACCATTCTGGAAGGGGAGAGACTTCCTCTCATGGGGCCAAATCCTTAGAGTCAGCACAGGGCTCAGCCTGGAGCAAGTCTTCACATGGAAACCAACCCAGCAGGGCACCTGCCTATGTCTGCCCAGACCCCCCGGGATGCGATGCTCCTCCGCCTTCGTCATCCTCGGCCCAGCTGCCAGGCAACCACAGAACCACGTCCACATCTGAACCAACTGAATTTATTCAAACTAGCCAGGCACAAGCTCTTCACACCCCTGCTCATGCTTTACCCGGGAAATCTGAAGAAGACTGGGTTCTAAGTTCTCCCTCACTCCTGGTCATGGCTCCTGACACCCTGGTGTTCATGCGGCCCCTGGTAGCATCCAAGCCTCCCATATCTAGGATTCAGACTGAGATAAACTCATTTGCCCTGATCCCCCTGCAATAATCAAGATTGCATGGCACTGGCAGGGCAAATGAAACAGATCGATAAGCAGAATAGGCGTCACCTTGGATAACCAAGGGTTTCTTAGACGTGACACTCACAGCTTGGATCTGACAGACACAATGTGCAAATAGAAATGCATGATGATTGAATATGATTTCAACAATCAGTTAAATCTTCCAATAAAATATTATAATAAAATATGTGTCATAAAAAGTTTATGTAAAACACATGAAGACTACTATGTAATAAAAAATAAGAAAAAACATAACATGAAATGTTCAGCAGCAGCAATTAGATGTCCTCTAAACTGACTACATGGAGAAGCAAACTACCTTGAGAAAAGTCAGCTCACGTGTGCTTAACTGAAGAGGGAGACTGGAAGACTGTCCGCTATTTTGGATATAATCATGACGAAGCAGAAAAAAGCATTATTTCACTTCGATTATGTTCATAAATAGTTGGAGCCCTACGTAAATTCAAGGTGTCTGAAGTATGATGTGTCTGCCCACCACACTAACCAGTGTCTTGATCATGACAAACACTCACAGGTTTAAAAACGGTGGCCTCCCCCAGAGTCCCGCGGTTATTCGTGGACCATGGAAAGCAGGGCTTTCCTCATGCCTGTTTCATGCGTCTCAGGGGTCGGTCGCTCTGCCATCCCACACCAGACACTGTATGCACGAAAGGGAAGAGACCCACGAGGCCCCTCAGACCCCAGGGAGCCCGATCCCGTCCCTCCCCACTTATGGGGCGCAGGCTGCCCACATGCAAATTCCTCCTCCGGCCCCAGGGTAAAGCCTGCCTGGGCCGTGGACGCTCACAGCTCTCCCCTCACTCAGGGCTCAGGTCTCTGGGGAAGCAGCGCTGTGGTTGAGGCGAAATGAGACTGTGGGGCCTGCTCCTGTGCCTGGCGACAGCCCCCGAGGTGAGTGTCTTTGGTGTATAACAGGGATCTCTGGGATGGCTGTGATAACATGTGACTAACGGGCTCTACTCTCCTTGTCCCCAGGTGTCCTGTCCCAGGTGCAGCTGAAGGAGTCGGGCCCAGGCCTGGTGAAGCCCTCGCAGACCCTCTCGCTCACCTGCACCGTCTCGGGGTTCTCCTTAAGCAGCTATGGTGTGCACTGGGCCCGCCAGGCTCCAGGAAAGGGAATGGAGTGGGTCGGTGCTATATGGAGTGGTGGAAGCACAAGCTACAACCCAGCTCTGAAGTCCCGACTCGGCATCACCAGGGACACCTCCAAGAGCCAGGTTTTCCTCAAACTGAACTCCGTGACCAGCGAGGACTCAGCCGTGTATTACTGTTCAGCAGACACAGTGAGGGGACCTTCATGTGAGCCCAGATACCAACCTCCTGAGGGAGAGAAAAGGAAAGGGGAGCTGTACAGGCTCAACAGGTCCCCAGGGGGCGCTCAGGTCCCACACAGCACAGCACCCATGACCAGCCCCGCAGCAGGTGCAGAGGGAGGTGGGAAGGGGCGTCCTGTGGGAGCAGCGATTTCCTCCCAACGTTCTCAGCTGCCCACAGGACACCCTAACTTTCTTGACGTGGCCATGAACGCTCCTGTTCTCATTGCAGACTGACATAAAAGCGCACCTTGTCTGTCTGGAGACGACATGTCACTGGTGCTAGGTTCGTCCTTTCCCAGTTTTCTATGTGTCTGTTTTCACGTCTCAGCAGAGGGGCCACCCTGAGGGCTGATTCCTTCCCTGTGGCTGGAAAATACCTGCACAGAGAGACCCAGCTCAGCACATGCTCCTGTGTGCTGAGCTCAGGCTCTGCCCCCACAGGCACTCGCTGTCCCCACATGGGCCCTCCCTTCAGATGGGACAAAGGGCCCCTGGCGTAAGTGAACCCCAGGACCCCACCCAATGCCGTTTTTGACCTGTCCACAGCACATGACCCTCAGGGTCTACACTTCCTCAGGTGGATTTGGAAACCCTCCCCCCGAGCGCGACCAGGTGTCCCCTACTGTCCCAACGTCACTAAGTCTGTCCTATACCCTGAGCTTCATGGGGCTAGAGCCCAGCTCAGTCTCCAGCCTCCACCTTGGCGGGTCACAAAGGAGAGATGAGGTAAACACTGTGCACTCACGTGTCCCCACTTCATCTCCTGTCGTCCCTCTAACACGTCTACCCATATGCAGACCCCCAGGCAGGTTGTCCTCATGTGTCTAATGTGACTTTCTTACCAACGTGTCATGCACACATGTGATTCAAGGTCACACAGGCACTTCTGAAGGACCAGTCTGGGGCAGGTGGGGGCACAGCTGGCTGCTGACCCATGGGCACCGCTAAGAACTCAGAAACCTCATGAAAGAAAAGGTCCTGATGGACCAACGTGCACAGGGCACAACCTAACACCTCCCTGTGCCCATGGTGGGACTGGGATCAGGGAACACGGTGGATGTGCTGGTCACGACTCACGTCTCCTCCTTCTACATCTCCAGTCCCAGAGGGTAGGACCCCCACTCCATGACCTCACTGCGCCTTTCCAGCCTCCCCAACGCCCTGTTTTAAACACCAGCATCGAGAACCCAGGTTGCAGGGTAATGACGCTGAAGAACCACCCTCCATCCTAGGAGCCCACAAAGGAACTGAAAATTCCGTCTTTCCTCATGCAAAATCAGGAACTCTCACACCCCTCCCAAGTGTCATACCCATTTCAGGACCAACTCTCAGTCTCAGGTCCAAATCTCAACGAAATATCATCTCATCGGATATTGGGGGAAGGGGGCACGTGACTCAATCTGAGACTGCAATCCCCTCCAACTGGGAGTCTACCAAACAGGATGAAGTATGAGCTTCCAACACGTGAGGAGGGGCCGGCCAAGGGTGGAATCCCCATTCCACGATGGTTAAAGAGGGAAGGAGGGAAGGGCGCCAGGCTGACCCAGACCCTAGCGAGGCAAGGCCTGCGACGGTAGGTGGAGACGATCGTCTTCGGCTGGATGCCTGCACCCTGGACCCGGTGGGTGGGGTTACACCTCACGCACACCCTGAGGTGCCGTCTCACCGTCTGGACTCTACAACAGTCTCTCTGTGACTCTGCTGGGTGGCAGTCACACCCCCATCACTGCCAGGAGATGGACAATGCAAAGGCTTTGATTGGAGCTCGTGTCCCCTGTCACACTGAGGTGAAGGCCCAGGTCTAGAATCAAGGAGTCGCCCCTGATCCTCTCTGAGCTTCCTCCCAGGCCATTCACCCTTTTCCTGACAAATACTGCATCTTCACCGCCAGTGTGGGTGACGATCCTGTTTCGTAAGATCCATGAGTCTGACATCTCCCTTCATTCCACCCCCTTCCTCTCCCCTCTATTTGGATGATGCTGAGATGACTGATGAGAGCCACTCGTCAGGCCCTGGATTGACTGATTGGTTGATTGATATAATTTAAAAAACTTTTTTTACATTTTATTTTTTTCCCCTTCCCCCTCCCCTTTGGTTACCACTAGCCCATTGTCCTTGTCCATGAGTCTCTGTTCATCCTCTTCATTTGATGCTTTTAGGTTTATGTCGCACATGTAAGTGATACCATGTGGGGTTTTTTTTTTAATAAAACTGTTTTCAGCATCACCTTTCCTTCTTTTTCAGAACATACTTCACAATTTTGGCTTATGGGTGGAATAACCATTTTCTCAACTCCAGATTCTGACGTGCACTGACGCATGCAGTGGCCTTTGATCTCCCATGTCCGACCACATTTTACTAGGAGCATCAGGAAGACCAACCACTCCCGCTCTGAGCTCAGTAATCTCTGCAGTTAAATACGCACTTTCACTGCTCACAGCTCTACCTTCAGCTTCACCCTCAAACCTGGCCACCCGCACTTTGACACTCATGACAAGGTCGCATTTTCTCCAAACATGTAACCTGTTCTCATTTCCATGGACACCGAGTCAGAGTCGCCCCCAGTGTCAACACCCCCACCCCAGTTGTCCTCGTGACTGTGTGCGCCTTCTCCCAGAGTGTGGGAGCTTCCTCCACGGCCCTCTCACCCTCCCTCTCACTCTCCGCACAACCCTCTCAGCAAGTTTGGAATGTTCTAGCAGGCACGTAAAAGTCTCCCACCTCCTACCCCTCACCTGGTTCATGTCCACATACACCTTCTTCGGTGTTTCCTCCAGCAGCACCCACATCTCAGTCCCACAGTCTGTCTCAGGTGCTCAAGCTGCCATCACGTGACCAATGGTGGGCGCCTTAAAGGACAGAAAATTATTGTCTCACGTGTGTGGACTGGGAATCCCAGGCCACTGTGCAGAGCCCTTGATTCCTGGTGAGAAATCTTTCCCTCAGGGAGACAGCTGACTCCTCGCTGCGATCTCACAGCTGGGACAGTGGGAAATATCACTCTTGCTCTTCATCTTCTTCTACAGCAGCCAGGTCTAGTGGACGGGGACCCATCGTAACCGCATTTATCCCTGAACTTCCCGAGAGTCCTTCTCTGGTACAGTCAACCCTGCGTTAGGGCTTCCCCTCAGGAATGCCGGGGGATAAGCGCCGTGTGCGGCAGGCCCCCAGGGTGAACTGTGAGCAGAAGGACATCCGTCACGTTCCTGGTTATGTCGGCACAGGCCCAGGGTCCCGACAGAAGCTCTTACGAGACGTCCTCATGCAGAGACCAAGGCCTCACAGACGTGATCATGGACCTTGTGTCCCAGGGGATCCTGGAAGCCAGGACCCTGTGTCTCCTCCTGCCTGCTCTCAGCTGCTCCTGGGACAGAGTGTGTTCATGGGGTGACTCCTATTCCAGGAGTGACAGTCCCCAGGGTGGGTTTTCAGTTGCATCTGCTGGGTCCACCCACTGGCACGAATGCCACTTATGATGTGGCGTCACCTGAGGTCTAACAGGTCCCAGGCTGTAGTACGTCCTGAATTCTGATTTCCTGGGAGAGACCTGACGTTGCCCAGATGTTCAGTGATTTCATGTCCAGTGATGCCAGTCCAGGGGCCACTGACACTTGGTGAGGTGGATCTCGACATCCAGGAACAGCACAAATAGGCCCCCTGAGGGAACCTCTGCTGTGCGTGTCTCGTGCACTGAATACTAAAAGGAGACTTTGTGTCAAGCCAGATGTTCTGCATCTGCATGTCCTGTCAGATGTCACCTTCAACAGCGGGACCTAAATGATAGAGAACCTCCCCCAAACCCTCGAGAGCTTCCAGACTCAGAGAAGAGCTGACTGTCTGGGCCTCTGTCAGTCCCAGAAAAAAGGCTCCCTGGTGGTCACAAAGCCCTTGCTTGGGGCCTCCCTGCACAAAACTTGGGGTGAGTGAGGACAAGTCACTATATCAGGAATTGAATCCAAAATCAAATGGTGTCCCTGAGGGAGCATCCTGAAGTCAGGGCACGGACATTTCATGCCATCCTAGAAACACTGCGAGGTCATGTCCTCTGAGCCCAGACAGGACCCCCCTGCAGCATGTGGACTGGGCTGCAGGGGGCACTCGGGACCCACCCCTCAGGGGTTGTGCACCCAGAGTAGGTACAGAAAACGTGGGGCAGGGAAATTCTCCGAGGGCCTGGGGCTGCCTCTTTACACAAATGATTTAAATTGAGAAATAGGCTGGGACTGTAGAAGCAAACCCAGCTGTTCTGTTCCGTCAGGACTATTTGCCAATCTTGAACACACACTGAGAACCACACACAAAGGGGAAGATCTGGAGCTCCAGACACTGAAAGTGTAAAGTGGGTGGCAAGGTGTGTTTGACCAGGTGTGGCATGTGAGACACCCTGGCCCAGGAAGACGAGGTCTGACATCAAATTCCCAATGCATCCAATCTCCCTGTGTCACTCAAGGAGGATACACAGGGAGGAGACGTCTGGTCGTACTCGTTCCTCGGCGGAGAAATTTTGACTGCACAGAGCTTAAGAACTGGAAGAGACACATGTCCCCCAACAACAATTTGAACCTGGGCCTACAGGTGCCCACTGACCATAACCCTATTGCATCAACTTCTCTCAGGCGGGGCCAAGTCTTCAGCTATGAATGCTCTGCCTCATGAATATGCAAATGAGCCGCGGTGCCCTAGGTTAAGTAGGACCTGTGTGTCCTCACAGCACCCACCCTCACGCCTTCCCCCACAGAGACCCTGACAGCACCACCCTCAGCATGGCCTGGAGCTGGAGAATCCTCCTCCTGGTGGCAGTGGCGACAGGTAAGGGGATCCCCAGCCCGAGGTTGATGAGGACACCAGGGCCAGTCGGGGCTCCACACCCACTGCCGTCTCCTCTCCACAGGTGTCCACGCCCAGGTCCAGCTGGTGCAGTCTGGGGCCGAGGTGAAGAAGCCTGGGGCCTCCGTGAAGCTCTCCTGCAAGGCCTCCGGATACACCTTCACCAGCTACTATATGTACTGGGTGCGACAGGCACCAGGTCAAGGGCTTGACTGGATGGGAGAGGTTAACCCTAGCAGTGGAGGCACAGACTACGCACAGAAGTTCAAGGGCCGAGTCACCATGACTGCAGACAAGTCCACCAGCACAGCCTACATGGAGCTGAGCAGTCTGAGCCCTGAGGACACGGCCACATATTACTGTGCGAGAGACACAGTGTGACAACCCACATCCTGAGAGTGACAGAAACCCTGAGGGAGAGGTAAGCTGTGCAGGGGTAAACTGGTGATGGGGACAGCACAGACACGTTCCTATATTCACTTAGGTTTTCAACATAGAGGTAGAGATTCTGCTTTTGATAATTTCCTATGAAATATTCTTAGTTCTGTTGTGACAAACCACCTTCCTGAAGATAAAACAAATAAAGAAACTTTCCTTCTGGTGTGACAGGATCCAGCATGTTTTTCTTCCGGGTCTCAGCTTCCTGAATGAATCCTGGGCCTGTGAGCCAGAAGGACATGGTCGGAGCATCACACATGGCACAGCCCCGTCTATCACCGTCACTCCAGGGAGCCTCCAGGGACCCCTGGAGGTCCACCTGATCTCATGTCTGGGCCTTGGATGAGGACTCAGCACTGCACTCTGATGTGCAAGAAACACCAGGGGACCCAGCAATGACAGTGACACCAGGCTCCCATCTGGGGCCATGGGAGACTGGACAAAGGGAAGCCTGGTAGTCACTGAGCACAGGGGCCCAGTGGGCACATGGAAGAACAGGAGCCTGTGTCATCTCAGTCATGTTCCCTCCCAGATTCCCCTGAACCTGCTTTCTGTCACGACTCCTTACTGCCTCAGAGCCACAGTGCAGGCGCAGCTTTGTGCCCTTGTCCCCTGACCATGAAAAGAACATAGGCTAAGGCAGGTGTCACCTGGAACTGAACATCTTCCCTGTGCAGAGGGAGGGATTTGGTCAGTCCCGACACATTCCCACAAATTTCTGTCCTCCTTCCTCTTTCACCTCCTCTATTCTCCTCATCCTGCTGCTCCTGAGACAGACCGGAGACTGTGACAGTTGACTAGGTAACTTCTTAAGAAATCGCTACTGGGCTGTCTCAGCTCCACACATACCTGTTCAGGGGATCCCCCCTTTGCCATTTTATATTTCATCAGAGGGTGGTGTCTACTAACCTGAAGTACGGGGATGGGATGAAGACTGTGGACGGTGGCTGATATGGAGGATCACACTGAGGAGCTCATGTGAGGAAGAACCTAAGGAACAGGTGTTCCCAGGGTAATAGGGCCTGGGTAGAGGGAGGAGCCTGTGCCAGTCCCAGAGCAGGAGGCAATCAGGGAATCTGGGTCCCCTGGTCCCGGTGGCTGGAGCACAGTTTGTGAGGGGGGACTGTGTGGGGAGGAGGACAGAGGGTGGGTCGGGTCCGGGGAGGCACAGGGCATGACAAGGACCATGGGTCTCATGGGCGGTGTGTGTCCATGCACGAGTTATCACCACCCAGACTGTCAGGCACATCATGGTAGGAGAAGGAGGACACGTGGGGACCTAGGAGCAGCCAGGGCTCTCTGCCCCATCTGAACCCTGCTGCGTGTGACTGGACTCACCCTTACGGGAGGTTATCTCACAGCAATGTTCACTTGAACGTGTCCCCAGCAGATGACCCTCATTGCCATCTGACCTCTCCTGGCATGTGAGTGAGGAAACCCAACAGATCCACCAGGATCCACTCCTCCAGGCCCCGTGGATTCTAAAGCTCTTTGAGAGCAGACACAGAGACACTCTGGGATGGACCACTTTTATGAAGTTAAGGGGTAAACAATATCATCACATAGATGTCAAAAACAGAAAGCATTCTTTAAAAATTCAAAATTCATTCATGATAAAAATTCACAGCAAATTTGGTACAGAAGTAGTACACCTTTTATGACCAAGATGACACAAGAGGTAAAGGCTGTACATGCTTCTCTCATGACCACATCACATTATAACAAAACCACAAGCACCCATCATCGGGAATCACCTGAAGTCTAGCTGAGCTAAGTACTACACATGGAGACACACAACAAAGGCCAGACTGGGAGGAGGGATGGAGATACAGAGCAGGCGGATCCAACACCCATGAGTGGCAGTTTAGAGTCAGGAGGACCAACTCAGATGCAGATGACCCTGGAGGAGTGAGGGATCTGAACCCACACTGTGCTCCCCAGCCCAAGGTTCCTACAACTTACATCTGTGAGAACCGCCAGGACGGTGCTGAGCGACACAAAGAGTTGCGGGAGTTCTGGGCGTTTCTTAAATGGCTGCACAAGACTTGTCACTTATGAACTCACTCTGAGTCTCAGCGCTGAGCCAGCAGCTTCAATAGTACTGGGGACATACAAGAGAGAGGGAGTCATTGGGCTTCAGGGTGAGGGCTGGAGGGACAGCTTTCCCCAGACAAAAGTGCTGGCAGAGGCCATTGCTCCTTGGTTGAGCACTCCCCACCTGACTGGAGACCCAGGCGAGCGCCATTCTGAGTCTCTATCAACCTGGCCGAAACCCGTTGCCCTGCCAGGGTTATTCCCAGGACCCCACCCCTCCATCTGTGTAGGCCCACCCTCGCCACTTCCACTGGATTTTCATACGAACAGCTTCCTATGGCCAATGCTTCGGGCTGTTTCCTAACGTCTCTCAAATATTCGCAAACCCGAAACAGACAGCGAAGAGCCTCGTTGTGCCCGTGGTGTGACCCTGCTGACATCTGGCTGAGCGGTCTCAAGCCTAGAACCGGTGCAGCCAGCCTCAGTTGATGTCTTGGCCTCTTGAGGCACTTCCAAGCCCAGTGAGAATTAGAATCCAACAGCTGATGTCACGCTACACAGACAATCTGAAAGAGATCCTTAAAGGCGAGGACACCACCGTGGCTCATTCTATTCAACACAGAATGGGATGTTCCTGTCAGGATCTTTAGGCTAGAAAAAGAAATAAACCTCACCGAACTGTGAAAGGAGGAAGTTAAATGATCTCATTTTCCGTACGTGCAGATTGACCTAATCTTTATGCCGAAAATTCTCCACATTGAAGTAAATAGTGGAACACAAAAGCAAATTCTAGAAAGTTGGGAAAGGCAAATCCTCAGACACAAATGACTTGCATTCCTTCACACTAACAACAAAACATCTCTGTGGTTCTAGATAACATGCGTGGCTGTCTCACAGTGTTGGAGGGGGGAAAGATGGCGAGCACTGGCTGAACAACAAGGAGAATTTCAACCTAATGAATCACGATGCCCAGGTTGTATGATCTCGGTCTTGACGTATCAACATTCCATGTACCAGACATCTCTTCTCCAGTTGTGCACCTTGGTACAAGTTCTGGCTGGCTCCCACCACAGTAGAATGAGTGAAAGCAATCCCAAAAATTTCACACAGACATCAAGATTTCCAACGACAAATTTTCACAACCTAAACTTCTTTACTCCCAGTTCAGAGCCTGCATCTCACCAGAATGTTTCTAATGTGACTGAGTTTCATTATCGCTGTCATCACAGCCACAGTGGGATCTGCTGTGGATTCTCTCCAGTTTTAGAGAAACCACCAAGAGGATTAGGGCCCCCACATTCTGCATTCTCACAGATCGGCGCTCGGGTCTTTCGGACGGTGGTGTGTTGAAATGATTAACTGTTTCTAGTTAAACTGTTGTACTTTCTAGGGCTGTGCCCACTGGAGACCTATAACATGGGAAGGCTCTTGGGTTCTTTATTTGGGGGGACACCTGAGTATTCAATCCTCAGGGTCCAGCATCTGGGTTGTCACAGAGCGCATATATTGAAAGGAATTTACTGATTTTCACTTAGTGCAGATAGCCGTCACTGTGGCCAAGTGTCATTAGAAAAATACATTTTCTCAGGTCTCTACATCTACTGGCTGAGAACTGGCTTTCTTCGTGGGGCCCAGAGACTGGGAACACTCCAACACCCTCAGCAGGTGCAGGGACTCACACAGAGCTGGACGCACTCTTCGGAAGAAGACTCAGCACTGACCCATATGAGCCTGGGTCACACCACACGCTGTGTTTCCTATCATGATGCTGAGGATGTCACATGGATGTCATGTATTGCGTGCGACTCCAACTGTGCAAGTCATCCTAGCGGGGCTGTGGCCAACAGGGCTCTACCGCAGTGAGATGACAACCGTACATGTGGTCATCAGTAGACACAGAAAGTCAGAGGCAAAGAGGGTGACACTGCAGGTGGGACAGACGCCTGCACTATACCTGTGACTCCGGTTCCCGCACGTGCTCTCCGTGAGCACTAGAAGGCAGCAAATCCCACACGCGCTCACACAGGATGGAGACCGGCACCTCACTGGGCACATCCCTTCTGTTCTGGAGGTGGCCCAGGGGAGCAGTGGGGTGCAGTGGGGAATGTGCGGGGCCAGACACACAAGCTCACCCTTACACACGTGAGCTTTCATCATGGATAAGCTCTCTTGGGTCCTGTTTGGCCTCTTTCACCTGTGACTCACATAAATGATATCACGTCACGTGACTTACGTGCATGAGTGAAACGAAATGAGATGAGGGTGCTCAGTGTGTAAGTAATGCGTGTCACGGTAAAAGTCACAGTTCACCAACTGAGCTCATCGCCACCACGTGCCAGAGACACCCACGCCTGCTCTGGGTCTCTGCCCTCTCTGTGGGTCCCCAGCCCCAGGGCTCCTTAAGCAGTCAGGGCACATGCAAATAGGGCCCCTCGGCTGATAAAAGCCAGCCCAGCCCGAGCCTGCAGCTCAGGGACAGCAGCCCAGCCCCGCCATTCCCAGGTGTCCCCGTCCCGGGATCAGGTCTGCACACGCACGCCGCACCATGGCGCTTGGGCTCAGCTGGGTGTTCCTCGTGGCTGTTTTACGAGGTGACTGACAGGGAGCGAGAGACCTTGAGGACGTGAGTGGGTGTGAGTGAGGACAGGGATGTGTGACGGTGTCCTGACCCGCACATGTCTGTGTTCACAGGTGTCCAGTGTGAGGAGCAGCTGGTGGAGTCTGGGGGCGACGTGGTGCAGCCCGGGGGGTCTCTGCAACTCTCCTGTGTGGCCTCTGGGTTCACCTTCAGTAACTACGGCATGAACTGGGTCCGCCAGGCCCCGGGGAAGGGGCTCGAGTGGGTCTCATGCATTAGTAGGGGTGGCAGCACCTACTACGCAGACGCCGTGAAGGGCCGGTTCACCATCTCCAGAGACGACGCCAAGAACACGCTGTATCTGCAGATGAGCAGCCTGAGGGCCGAGGACGCGGCCGTGTATTTCTGTGCGACAGACACAGTGAGGGGACCCCGGGGTGAGCCCAGACACAAACCTCCCTGAGGGAGACGGGAGGGGGAGCTGCGCGGGCCCATCAGGCCCCCAGGGGGCGCTCAGGTCCCACACAGCACAGCACCCATGACCAGCCCCGCAGCAGGTGCAGAGGGAGGTGGGAAGGGGAGTCCTGCTGGGAGCAGCGATTTCCTCTCAACGTTCTCGCTGGCCCCAGGGACAACTCTTGTTTCTTCCTGTCACTCTAGATGCAGATAATCTCACTAGAGACAGCAAACGAAGAAGTGAACAGTCTCTCACAGATGACATGTGACTGGTGATTAGGGACCTTCCCTCAGTGCGTCCTGTTTTGTTTCCTGACAAAGACCCCCTGAGGGCTCGTCCTCCTGAGGCTGGAAACGTTTCCCACACAGAGACACAGACAGTGCAGGGACCCGTGTGCGAGCTCAGGCTCTGCCCTCACAGGTACACACTGTCCCCACATGGGCCCTCCCTTTTGACAGGACACAGGGACACAGGGGTAGGGTCAGCCCCAGGAACCCCCCAACACGACCAAGTGTCCCCTACTATCCTAACATCACTAATTGTGTCCTACACCCTGAGCTCCCAGGAGCTAGCTCACTCTCCCGCCTCCACCTTGGCTGGTCACAAAAGAGAGATGAGGTAAACACTGTGCACTCACGTGTCCCCACTTCATCTCCTGTCGTCCCTCTAACATGTCTGTCCATACGCGGACCCCCAGGCAGGTTGTCCTCTGGGGTCTAATGTGACTTACTTAGCAATGTGTCATGCACACATGTGATTCAAGGTCACACAGACACTTCTGAAGGACCAGTCTGGGGCAGGTGGGGGCACAGCTGGCTGCTGACCCATGGGCACCGCTAAGAACTCAGAAACCTCATGAAAGAAAAGGTCCTGATGGTCCAATGTCTACAGGGCGCAACCTGACACCTTCCTGTGCCCATGGTGGGCCTGGGATCAGGGAACACGGTGGATGTGCCGGTCACGACTCACGTCTCCTCCTTTTACACCTCCAGTCCCAGTGGTGGGACCCCCACTCCATGACCTCACTGCGCCTTTCCAGCCTCCCCAACGCCCTGTTTTAAACACCAGCATCGAGAAGCCAGGTTGCAGGGTAATGACGCTGAAGAACCACCCTCCATCCTAGGAGCCCACAATGGAACTGAAAATTCCCGTCTTTCTTCATGCATAATCAGGAACTCTCACACACCCCTCCCAAGTGTCATACCCGTTTCAGGACCAACTCTCAGTCTCAGGTCCAAATCTCAACGGAATATCATCTCATGGGATATTGGGGGGAGGGGGCGCGTGATTCAATCTGAGACTGCAATCCCCTCCAACGGGGAGTCTACCAAACAGGATGAAGCATGAGCTTCCAACATGCGAGGAGGGGCCGGCATAGGGTGGAATCCCCATTCCACGATGGTTAAAGAGGAGAGAGGGAAGGCGGGAAGGGCGCCAGGCTGACCCAGACCCTAGCGAGGCAAGGCCTGCGACGGTAGGTGGAGATGATCGTCTTCGGCCGGATGCATCTGTCAGCACCAGGGAAGGGGCTGCCTGGTGGTCACAAGCCCTAGCTGGGGCCTCCCTGCACAGGATGGGGGGTGAGTGACGCTAATTCACTATATCAGAAATGGAAGTCAACATCAAATGGTGTCCCTGAGGGAGCATCCTGAAGACAGGGCACAGACATTTCATACAGTCCTAGAAACACTGCGAGGCCATGCCCTCTGAGCCAGAGAACCCCCTGCAGCATGCAGACTGGGCTGCAGGGGGCATGCAGAACCCACCCCTAAGGGGTTTTGCACCCAGAGTATGGGCAGAGGGCATGGGGCAGGGAATTTCTCCAAGGGCCTTGGGCTGCCTCTTTACATAAATGATTTAAATTTAGAAATAGCCAGTGACTGTAGAAGCAAACACAGCTGTTCTGTTCTGTCAGGACCATTTTCCAATCTTGAAAACACACTGAGAACCACACACCAAGGGGCAGGCCTGGGGCTTCTAGACACTGAATATGTGGAGAGGGTGGCAGGGTGTGTTTGACCAGGTGTGGCATGTGAGAGACACCCTGGCCCAGGAAGACGAGGTGAGACATCAGAGCCCAGATGCATCCAGTCTCCCCACGTCACTCAAGGAGGACGCTCAGGGAGGAGACGTCCTGTCAGACTCGTTCCTCAGTGGGAAAAGCTCTGACTGCACAGAGATTAGGACTTGGTGGGGACACATATCCCCCAACAACAATTTGAAACTGGGCCATCAGGTGCCCACTGACCATAACCTGGTGTCATCGACCTTGTCCCAGGTGGGGCCAAGTCTTCAGCTATGAATGCTGCGCCTCATGAATATGCAAATGAGACGAGGTGCCCTAGGTTAAGTAGGACCTGTCTGTGTCCTCACTGCACCCACCCTCAAGCCTTCCCACACAGAGGCTCTGACAGCACCACCCTCAGCATGGCCTGGAGCTGGAGTGTCCTCCTCCTGGTGGCAGTGGTGACAGGTAAGGGGATCCCCAGCCCCGGCTGATGAGGGCACCAGGGCCTGTCGGGGCTCCGCACCCACCGCTGTCTCCTCTCCACAGGTGTCCACTCCCAGGTCCAGCTGGTGCAGTCTGGGGCCGAGGTGAAGAAGCCTGGGGCCTCCGTGAAGCTCTCCTGCAAGGCCTCCGGAGACACCTTCACCAGCAACTACATGCACTGGGTGCGACAGGCACCAGGTCAAGGGCTTGACTGGATGGGACGAATTGATCCTAGTGATAGTGAGATAAAATACGCGCAGAAGTTCCAGGGCAGAGTCACCATCACCGCAGACACGTCCACCAGCACAGCCTACATGGAGCTGAGCAGGCTCAGCCCTGAGGACACGGCCACATATTTCTGTGCGAGACACAGTGTGACAACCCACATCCTGAGAGTGACAGAAACCCTGAGGGAGAGGGCCGCTGTGTGGGGCTGAGGAAGGAAGGGGACTGTGTCCTCTGACGTTCTCACTCAGAGACAGAAACCGGACACTATGTGTGACACTCTCACGAGCACACCCGGCATTCAGGGAAAGGGTCACGAGTCCAGGCGTCCTGCGGGAAGATGCAAGGACAGGGTTTCCTGACAGGTGCCTGTCACTTGTCATGGCTTCTGCAGAGGGCACAGGTGCACCCCCTGGTCTCTGCGTGAGGGGAGTTCAGGCATCGTCTGGGATTACTTGTTCGGGTCAGATTCAGGGTTCAACTGCAGATCCCCCAGCCATTCCTCCCACTTTCTTTGTTTCTGAAACACAGAACTGAGCTGGGGAAAGGAAAGTTTAGAACGTCACACTGCATCCCTCCTGTCCTCGCATCCCATTTCTCTCCATCTTTCTCCATAGAACCCCGTGGCTCTGTTCACCATGTCTCAGGAAACCCAGGAATCTCATTTCTGGCAAGATGTCTAATGATCATGGAATAACTGAGATCCATTTTTTATGACATATTCAGAGGTTTCCAGCACAGAGCGTCTCTCACAGACCCACAAACATCCACAACCTCCTCCCAGGCAAGTGCCATGGAGCACATCCCAACATCCCTCAGAGCTGACTCACTAAAGCATGACCTGAAGCCCAAAAACCAACGAGCATCGTCTTCAGCGTCCCAAGTGTGATCTGGAACTCAGGTGTCAGAGAGGATTCGGGGTCAGCATCCTGTGGCAGAATCCTCTCCAGCTGCAGACCTGCGGTCCTAAGACCAGGAACCTCATTCTAACCCCATGGGCTTGTGTCTCAGCCCAAGCATCTCGTCTAGATGGAGACTCAGGGTTAGTTTCCTGTGTGATCTGTGGCTTCCTGCCCATCTGGCAGTTTCCAAGGGATCCTGTGTATGTTTATCATTCTCTCCTCACCCCTGACTTTTCTGAAGATGAAAAGTGTTGTTTTGGGTTTTTTTTTCTTTGTAATGAGGGACACATTTCTCACCTGCACAAAATAGTCACAACAGAGTCAGGAATGACTTTTGCAGTTTTCCCCAGGCTCAGAGACCTGAGAACACTCTGGGGACACCCTGAACACTTTCCAAAAGGACTCAGAAAAGAGATCCTTGTGGGGTCCCAGACACATAACACTTTTGGGTCTTCTCAGGCCATGGTAGATATCAAGCTGTTCCAGGACATAAAACCCATTGGATTCCACCTCTGACTCTCTTGATGTCAAACGTGCACCAACATGTCTCAGCGCAGTTCCAGCCTTCTTTTACATAATCCACCCCTTTGTCTTTAGAATTTTTTCTTGCATTTTCTTTACATATTTGGTCCATAGATATACCGGGGGTGGTGTCTGTGCTCTAACTCTTACGTTTCAGGAGCTTCACATGGGCCTCAGGTTGGCACCTTCAGGCACATTGGGAAAGGCTGATGAGACTGTCCCCCTCCTCACTGCACTGCACGGCCCTGTCGTCCTCTGTGTGGACACGCTGGGAAGAAAAATGACTCTTCACACCAAGTGGACAAGTTGTCTGGGGAACCTTAGGTGCTATGGAGTACGCACCTGGTGCAGCTCCAACTATCCCTGGGACAGCACCTTGAGGTGTGCTTTGGGGAGGACCTGCAGAGGGGACCCTCAGGTGTGCTGTGTGATCTGATTGCCATCAGTTGACGGGACTCACTGGGCAGGACACAGGACTTGGGGAAGCCACAAGGACGTCCAGTCTGGACGTCTCGGGAACACCTGAAGCTGCTGTTTCCCATGGGAACCCACCCTCTTCGCGTGGGTTTGGTTCGGCCCAGACCAGGTTATTGAGGATAAATCCCTGAGTCAGAGGACATGGATGACACATTATAATGAACACGAGAGAGTCCCTTAATGGCAACAACTGAATTATTGAAGACTAAGGAAAGCGAGAGTGGAGCCCGATCGTGGTTCTACCGGGAACTGAGCATTGCCCGGAGCGTTCTCTGAGTTTCAGTAGAAGCAGGTTCACGTCACCAAAGACACATACAGAAGGGGCCTGGTGAAGGCCTGATGGAAAGCAGTTTTATGGGTGGATTACATTTAAAATTGTTTTTTAATTATTTTTGAGTAAGTGGTACATCGGTTCGACATTTATGTACTTTATAAAAGGATATTCCTAGTTGCCTTTTCTCTCCTCGGGCTCACCATCAAGCTGCCATGTCCAGGCTAACATCCTTTTCTACGCCATGTTCTTCAACCCCATGTCCATCTACCAACCACTGATTGGTACTTCTTTACCCCTCACCTTATGGTCAATGTGGATTTACTCCTGGGATGCCAGGTTGGTACACAATTCGTCAGTGAATTAATGTGACGCATCACATGAGCAAATCAAAGGACAAAGAGCATATGATCACGTCAATGGACGCAGAGAAACCATTTGTGAAAATCCAGCCTCCGTTCATGATGAAACCTCTCAGCAAAGCGGGAATAGGGGGACATGCTTCAACCTAATAAGGCCACATGTGAGGACAACCCGACAGCGAACATCACATTCAATGGGGAAAGGCCAAAAGCATTTTCCTTAAGATCAAGAACAAAGAACAGTGTCCGCTTCCACCACTGCTCATCAAGATGGTGTTAGAAGTCTCCGCCACAGCATTAACACCAGAAAGAGAAATGAAAGGTGTCTGAACTGAAAAGGAAGAAGCAACGTCTCCTTATTCATTGATGACATGGTATGACATGGAGAGAACTTAAAGAATTCACCAGGAACTATGGGGTGGATTCCTGTGGCTGGGAAATTCCACTACGTGTCGTTAGGAAAACAACCCACTTGGGGAGAAGATGCTGAGGGCAGAGGAGTCCATGGTAAAGATGACCACAGACGCGGCACCTTTGGGTCTCACATCCTGGATCACACACGGCCTTCTGCGCCCTCGCTGGGGGAAGGGCTCCCTGACATCTGGGACACTGGGTTTTGGAAGGTTACCTGTTGCAACTTTTGATCCTTCTAGGGCTCTGTTCTCTGGACTCCTATCACAAGGGCAGGGAGATTACAATCCCACATTTTCCTGGGGCACCTGTGTATTCACACCTTGGGGTGCATCATCTGGGATGTCACAGAACAGATACGTTGAAGGGAACGTACTGATTTACACTTAGTGCAGCTTCTCATCACTGTGGCTGTGTCGGAAGATGAACATTTATCAGCTCTCTGCATTTACAGGCTCAGAATCTAATTTCTCTGAATTGACATGAACCAGGGACACTCCAACATCCCAAAGCAGGTGCAAGGACTCACACGGAGGTGGACACACCTATTGAAACAGGACTCAGCACTGACCCGTATGAGCCTGGGTCACACCATACGCTGCGTTTCCTATCATGACGCTGAGGATGTCACATGGAAGTCATGTACGTCGTGCGACTTCAACCGGGCACGTCATCATGGTGTGGATGTGGCGACAGAGCTCTACCACAGTGAGACGATGACGTACAAGGGCAGTCATCAGGAGACACAGAAATTCAGAGGCACAGAAGGTGACACTGCAGCGAGGACAGACGCCTGCACTACACCTGTGACGCCGGTTCCCGCACGTGCTCGCCATTATCTCTAAAAGGCAGCAAATTCCACACACAATCACACAGATGGAGACCTGCACCTCACTGGGCATGTCCCCTCTGTCCTGGAGGTGGCCCAGGAGAGCACTGGGGTACAGTGGGGAGCGTGCAGGGCCAGACACACGAGCTCACTCTTACACACGTGAGCTGTCATCATGTATAAACTCCCAGTGGTCCTGTTCAACATCGTTCACCTGTGACTCATGTACATAATATCATGTCACGTGACTTACGTGAATGAGTGAAATGAAATGAGATGAGGGTGCTAAGTGTGTAAGTAACACATGTCACGGTAAAAGTCACAGTTCACCAACTGAGCTCATCGCCACCACGTGCCCAGAGACACCCACGCCTACTCTGGTCTCTGCCCTCTCTGTGGGTCCCCACACCCAGGGCTCCTTATGCAGTCGGGGCACATGCAAATAGGGCCCCTTGGCTGATAAAAGCCCGCCCAGCCCCGAGCCTGCAGCTCTGAAACAGGAGCCCAGCCCCGCCATTCCCAGGTGTCCCCGTCCCGGGATCAGGTCTGCACACGCACGCCGCACCATGGCGCTTGGGCTCATCTGGGTGTTCCTCGTGGCTGTTTTACGAGGTGACTGACGGGGAGCAAGGGACACTGAGGACGTGAGTGGGTGTGAGTGAGGACAGGGATGTGTGAGGGTGTCCTGATCTGGACGTGTCTGTGTTCACAGGTGTCCAGTGTGAGGTGCTGCTGGTGGAGTCTGGGGGCGACGTGGTGCGGCCCGGGGGGTCTCTGCGACTCTCCTGTGTGGCCTCTGGGTTCACCTTCAGTAACTACGAGATGAGCTGGGTCCGCCAGGCCCCGGGGAAGGGGCTCGAGTGGGTCGCATTCATTAGTACTCGTAGCAGTCCCATATACTACGCGGACGCCGTGAAGGGCCGGTTCACCGTCTCCAGAGACGACGCCAAGAACACGCTGTATCTGCAGATGAGCAGCCTGAGGGCCGAGGACTCGGCCGTGTATTTCTGTGCGAGAGACACAGTGAGGGGACCCTGGGGTGAGCCCAGACACAAACCTCCCTGAGGGAGACGGGAGGGGGAGCAGTGCGGGCCCATCAGGCCCCCAGGGGCCGCTCAGGTCCCACACGGCACAGCACCCATGACCAGCCCCGCAGCAGGTGCAGAGGGAGGTGGAAGGGGCGTCCTGTGGGCAGCAGCGATTTCCTCTCGGGTCTCTCAGTCCCTCCCAGGGGGAATTACTGCTGCTTCTTCGTGGCTCCAGTTCTCCACGTTCTCACTGAGACGAGAAATGGGGAAGTGGCCTGTCTGGGACGGCATGTCAGCAGGGCCCGGGGACCTTTCCTGCACCAGCTCCAGTGTGTCCCTTCCGACTCCTTGACAGAGAGACCCCTGGAGGGCTCGTCCTCCCTGAGGCTGGAAACGTTCCCCAAACAGAGACACAGACAGTGCAGGGACCCGTGTGTGAGCTCAGGCTCTGCCCCCACAGACACGCACGGTCCCCCTGTGGGCCTCCGCTCAGACAGGACACATGGCCCATTGGGGAAAACCTGTCCTCAGGCCCTCTGTCCTGTCATGTCCCTGTCCTGCCTGCATCACGTTAACCTTGTGTTTACTCAGGAGGACGTTGAAACTCCCCAAGGTCCCCTGCTGTCGTCTATTGTCCTGGCTACCCTGAATCTGTTTAGTCATGTGTCCCCTGTGCTGCAGTGCCCCTCACTCTCATGCCCTCCTCACAGTCCGTCACAGAAAAAATGATTAATCATTTCTGACATCGTCCCCTCCTATGATTCTGCCCTGAACTCCCGCATTGCTCAGTCGGTTGGCTGTTGTGTCTTCAGACCCTATCACAGTCATCGCTGTAAATACTCCCCACACCCGGGAATGCTCCCAGTAAGAGGGTGGCTGCAGGCGGGGTGACCAGGGTGGTGAGGGTTCAGACGAGGGACCCCATGTATTTGGACTCTCTCTGGTTCCCGGTCGGTACAGGAAGGAGCACATTGGGCTTTCATGAGACGTGGCTCCTCTTTACCCTGAAGGGCATTTCTCTGCCCAGGCCTCATGGGGTGGCCCAGCACCCCTAATCCAAACATACAAGGATTGTCACTCTACCCTGGATGCCGAACACCTGTTGGAGTCTACTTATGAGAGCGAGCCTCTCTAGTGCTCCCACCTGGTGCAGCTCCAACTACCCTGAGTCATGGCCTTCAGGTGTGCTTCAGAGGGGACCTGCAGATGGGCCCCTTGGATGTGCTGAATGATCCAGG
The DNA here is from genome assembly GCA_030015415.1 of Cynopterus sphinx. Taxonomy (NCBI): domain Eukaryota; kingdom Metazoa; phylum Chordata; class Mammalia; order Chiroptera; family Pteropodidae; genus Cynopterus; species Cynopterus sphinx. The sequence goes on from JAKZJJ010000039.1 coordinate 111,814, forward strand.
GGCCATCGATTGTGGAAACAGCCTGGGCAGGACCAAAGGTTTTGGGAAAGTCAAAGGGACAGCCATACTATAAGTCTCTGGAAAACCTGAAGCTGCTGTCGACCGTGGAAATCCATCCCATTCGCGTGTGTTTGGGTCAGCCCAGATCAGATTATTTATAATGAATTTTGACTTAGAAGACATGGGTAACACGTTTTTACAAACACAAAGAATACCTTGAGGGCGACAACTACATGAGTGAGGACTGAAAAAGATGGAGAGGGCCGGCCAGCCATGTGTCCACAAGGACGGTCCATCTCCTGAAGAATTCTGTGTTTTCAGAAGAAGCAGGTTCACGTCATCAAAGACATTTACAGGAGTGTGGTCAAGGCCCCGTGAAAAGCAGCTTCAGCGACAGATTACCCTCGCTGGAACTTTCTCTTGCATTTTGTTATGAAACACCCACACTTGTAGAGAAAGTGCTGTGGGCTCTGGGGAGGCTGCAGACGCTGTTCGACCCCAGTGCCAGTCCAACCCTGAGACCCGGCGAGGAGGAGGTGCTGGGTGACGCTCCCAAGTCGCCCTGCAGTGGGAGGAGGGAGCAGCACGTCGTCCCAACAAAGTGTCACTTGGAGGACATCTAGGTCTCTCAGCAATGGCCCTCCCCAGAGTCCCTGCTGTGCACAGTCCAAAATGGAGAGGCTCACAGGGGTGTGGTCCCTGCAGTAGCCAGGTGATGAAATTCAGGGAGCAGGACCTGGGCCTGCCCCACGGGCGCCCTCTACGTGGACTTGACGACTTAGGACCAACACACTATGCTTGTTTTGTTTCGTTTTGTTTTGGTTTGGTTTGGTTTGGTGTGGTTTGTTTTTTGTTTTGTTTTGTTTTCTTTTCTTTTTGTCAGAAAATGCGGCTGTGGTTGTTCTCGTGGAGGACGCAAAGGATCAAACGTTCGTCCTGCGAACAGTTTAGCCTGGTCTCTCTTGTCCTTCACCACAAGCCGTCAGGGCGCTGAGCCTGACCTATCTCCCGTGGCATGAAAGAGCTTCAGCTGAGCGTCCAATTTCCTTCTCCTCGTTCTACCTTCCACAGACACCAGGAGACACACGTCATACAAGTCCCCACCGTCCATAACAAGGACCGCCTCCCTCCAGGTCCAATAAGAAGTCTCCAGCACCATCTGAGCCCCCTTCACGATGGCCGTCGTCACCCCAATTTCTGCATCAGCTCAGCACGGCTGAGGTTTCCCCCAGAGAGACTGAGGCTGCTCCCCGGCTCTAGTCTTCCTCTCTGAGCTCCCCCCAGGTCCTCCTCTAATGGCCCGTCCGCAGCGTGGAGGCTTCTCTGACACACAGCTCAAGACCCAACACATATCTCAAGACTCTCCCATCGTCTTTGCCCAGCCTGCTTTCATTTCAGCATCCGGGTTTTACGTGCCTGTTACAGCAGCACCCCGTCTCTCTGTGCCGATCCATAGCCCATGGGAGCTACTATGAAAGAATAACGTAGGTGGAGGACCATCTCAGACAACGGGAAGTTGCTACACAGTCCGGGGATGAGAAGTCCGCGACAAAGACACCACCAGACACGGCACCTTGAGGGCTCGCTCCCTGGTTCACACTTGGCCGTCCTATCCTGTGCCCTCACTGGGGGGAGAGAAATGGAGCCCTCAGGGTCTCTGTGTTTTGACTCAAATCCCATTCAAGAGGGGTCCACCTCCATTACCTCATCACCACCCCGTTCACCACGCCCATCACCACCACGCGGGGGATGGTGCCTAATCATATACATTGCCTGGGTGGGACTCAATTGTTCATTTATTTGCAGTGTTGTAACGATTGTTTGTTCATACAAAAATTAATGAATGAAAAAGGAGAATCAGGGTACACCTGAAAATTAACCGAAAAATTACGTTTCTTGAAAACATTAACTCAAGTGTAAAATACAAAAAATTAAGCTTTCATAAACACAATGCATCCTTTGTGACCGTGGTCTTGCTGGTGAGTGATTACCTAAAATGTTAACAAGTTCCATGAAGCAACGCACTGATCACGGAGAAATTGTGGAAAAATGCATCTTTTATCTACTAGAAATACTGTCCAGGAAAAGGAGGGATGAGCAGACACTGGAAAGTGCAGTTTCAGCTCCAATGTCTGGGATAATGTTGCCGCTGGAGAATATATAAACCTTTAGACATGACACAGGATCCCAGACCCTCGGACCCCAAGGCACAGCCCAGGGGCATGGGGAGGCTCGGGGGAAGGGAAGTCCTCTCAGGGTCACAGGGTCCTGTCCCAGGAGCAAAGCTGCTCGGGCGCCTCACTGTGTGCCTGACTGGGGGCTCCTCATCCCTGAAAACAGCAACGCCGAGAAAACACGTTAGTTTGTAAAGGGTAAACATTTCTCCATTTGCGAGACGATGGATTTCTACCCTGCATCGTCACAGTTTTGCTTTCACCGTTCTTCACGGCAAAGTTCCGTTCTTTTGACAGAATCCATGTGGCTTTTCCACCATATGCTTTGGGTGCTGGGCTATCTGCACAAAGAATATTTTCTGGTAGACACAGTTACAAAAATGTCGCAAGGTAAGAAAAGAGGTCACCAACTAAGAAAGTACGATAATGGGAAGGAGCGCTTTGTGGTTAATGTTTCAGACCAAGCTAGGCATTCTCTGAATATGGCATATGGTTATACAACTTTGGCAATTGGGGATATACCTAGGAGTGTTGGCATCAGAAAGTACCTGAGTGATCGCTAAACCCTTGTAAATTTATTTGAAAAGTCCATGAGAATTAAAAAATATCCTACTCATCTGGCCCATTGTTTCTCGTTATGCTCAGAAAAGTCAGGGTGTCCTTGGAGCTGAATGCAATGTCCCTCATGAACCATGTCATCCGGATCCTTGACACGTGAGTGAGTGAGGTCAAGAGTAGAGATGCTCATTGGGGTCAGGGGAGCCCGACCTAGTCCCTCCCCACTTATGGGGCGCAGGCTGCCCACATGCAAATTCCCCCTCCGGCCCCAGGGTAAAGCCTGTCTGGGCCGTGGATGCTCACAGCTCTCCCCTCACTCAGGGCTCAGGTCTCTGGGGAAGCAGCGCTGTGGTCGAGGCGAAGATGAGACTGTGGGGCCTGCTCCTGTGTCTGGCGACAGCCCCCCTAGGTGAGTGTCTCAGACGTCAGACAGGGGTCTGTGCGATGGCTGTGACCGCATGTGACTAACGAGCTCTACTCTCCTTGTCCCCAGGTGTCCTGTCCCAGGTGCAGCTGGTGGAGTCTGGGGGAGATGTAGTGCAGCCCAGGGGGTCTCTGAGCCTCTCCTGCAAAGCCTCTGGATTCACCTTCAGTAACTATTCAATGAACTGGGTCCGCCAGGCTCCAGGGAAGGGGCTGGAGTGGGTGGCAGAAGTGAGTAAACCAACAGGCAGCAAACAGTGGTACGCTCCCTCAGTCCAAGGAAGATTTACAATCTCCAGGGACAACCCTACAAGCACAACCTCTCTTAAAATGACCAACCTGAAATCCGAGGACTCGGCCGTGTATTACTGCACGAGAGACAGTGAGGGGTCCTCAGTGTCAGCCAAGACACAAACCCCCTGAGGGAGACGAGAGGGGAGCTGCGTGGGCCCATCAGGTCCCCAGGGGGCGCTCAGGTCCCACACAGCACAGCACCCATGACCAGCCCCGCAGCAGGTGCATAGGAAGGTGGGAAGGCGCATCCTGTGGGGAGCAGCGATTCCCTCTCAACGTCCTCAATGCCCATGGGGACAACCCGTTGTTCCTCCTGTGCCTCTAGTTTGAAATAATCTCACTAGAGACAACAAACGAAGAAGTGAACCATCTCTCACAGATGACGGGTGACTGGTGATTAGGGACCTTCCCTCAGTGCGTCCTGTTTTGTTTCCTGACAGAGACCCCCTGAGGGCTCGTCCTCCCTGAGGCTGGAAACGTCCCCATACAGAGACACAGACAGCTCAGGGACCTGTGTGTGAGCTCAAGCTCTGCCCCCACAGGCACTCGCTGTCTCCACACGGGCCCTCCCTTCAGACAGGACACAGGGCCCCAGGGTAGGATCAGCCCCAGAACCTCGTCACGCGGGTGATGGTCTCCCTGGAGCACGGGAAGCGCTTGCTGCTCATTACGCGGTGGAGGTTGAAACCCGCACACCTCGCTGCAGTGGCCACGGACGTGTTTGTAGCCCCGTTTCCCTCTGAGAAGGACCCTGGAGATCCCGGTGACGTCCCGCTCAGACAGCTCAGGATCACCTCCCGCACCACGGCTCCTAACTTCTCAGGTCGCGAAGCCCGGTCCTGTGGGGGAGCACTCACAGGTGCCGTGGAGAATCCACGTGCTCCTGAGGGTCACGGTCTAGGATGTCACACTCCCCGCAGGTTCGGTGCATCGGCTGCGCCTCGGGAGTCCGGGTCAGGTTCCCTCCCTGTGCAGCAAACTCAGCTTGTGGGAGGGTGTGCGTGCGCGCGCGTGCAGTGGCGTATCAGTGCTCACCCGTGCTTGAGTGTGTGCGCGTGGGCACGTGTCGTTCACACCTCTGTCCTCAGTCCCCCACGGCCCACATGACGGTCTTCCCATGTGTCAGTGAGAACCAGGCTGGGGGGCCCCGCCCAGAACAGGAACCCCGCGAGTCCCGCCTCTGTGGGCTGAGTGTGGGCGCGAGGACAGGGGCCTGCCATGGACACAGCATCCGAGGGCATCCCCTCCACGACAGACACTCACTACATGGTGGACCTTTTGAATGTCATGGACGATGATGTGGAGGGGCTGGAAGCTGAGGGTCCCCTCGCTCACAGGCCCAGGCGAGCTGCACGCATCAGGCTCAGGACGTCCTGATGATCCTGCCCTTTCCCTGTCAGTGCTCGATCAATGCAGGAGAAAGGCAAAATTCGACATGCTTTCCTGAATGAAGTTAAGAGCAGACGATGTGCTCGGAAGAGGAGGAAGCTCTCTCACATGACAAAGGACACGTGCGAAAAGCCCGCAGATGACTCCGTTCTCGGAGGTGAAAGGACGAGAGCTTGTCCTCTGAGACGGGAGCAAGACACGGTGCCCACACTCACCCCTCCCACCAGCATGGCGCTGGAGGCCTGAGCCAGGAAATTTGGCTGAAAATGAAAAAAAAGTCACCGAATTGGGAGAGAAAGAAGTCACCTTAGCATCGTTCACATGTGACATGATCTTTGATGTGGAATCCACGTGACCCCATTAATTAAATAAAAGTTTTTTTTGCAGAAGAGTCTCACCTGTGTGTGGATTTGGTGCACATGGTGGTAAGTGAGTCTGCGACACTCCCTGGACACGGCATGAATCAAATGCAGACCCGAGTGAACAGTTCCTGCATGGCCTGGGCGTGTGAGCGTGTGTGTGTGTGAGCAGGAGTGTGTGCATGTGTGCATGCGTGCGCGTGCGTGTGGTGGCCGTCAGATGACAGCTAACGATCGTTTGCTTTGCATCTATTGTCCCTCCACCCTTGGATAACATTAAATGGCTTTATTTGCGAATCTCCCCTTCTTACGTGTAACAAGCCCTTTCCCATAAAACCTCTCCATTAGCAACAATTCCTTCATTCTCATACACTGGGAGTGTAGCCAAGTGGAGGCCCTCTTACTGGTCCTAGGATGGTTAAACCGGAACCGAGCTGAGGACGTGGGGAGGGAAGTATCAGCCGGGTCACTGCGAGTGGCGGTGCCGTGAGGCCCGGGCTTAGCGGTTCTGACCTGAGAGGCACGGCCAACACTTCTGCGGAATCCCTCCAGACCCCGGAGCGCGGGGCTTTGTCACTGACCCCAACAGCCCTGCCCCTCGGGTGTGTGTTCTGCTCGTGGCATCCAGACTCACAGCGGTGAACCCATGGAACCCCCGAGCCCAGAACCAGGGCGGAGCTGTGGCCTCAGCTATACAAGTAGGGGAGCGTCCTGTTGCACAGAGAACCACGGCCGGAGAGTGGCCGCAGGGAGGTGTACACGCAGCACTGCAGGGCCCCAGAAACGTCCCGGGTCACAGATGCAGAGAGGGGGCCGTGTCTCACATGGCAGACCGACCCCCACCCTGGACATGGCTTGTCCACACAGTCAATGTAAACGATGTGTCCACTGACCCTACTCTGCCCAGAACAGGGGAGCTCAGACAGAACATGCGGGAAAGCCCCCTGCCCCCTCAGTCCCACTCCTATGCCTGGGGACGGCGGGGACACAGCCCACCAGTTCTGCACGACAACGGCGCTGGACAGGACCCAGGGGAGGGCGCCTGTAGAGCACCTAACAGAGGACACGGTCCGCTGCCACAGGGCCTCGCAGCCCCGACTCAAACAGATGCAAATCGCCCGGCCGCCCACGGGTTGAAAAGCCGAGCTCTGCACATGCAGCTGTCACCCCGGGGCCTCAACATGGACACGCTGTGTGCCACTGTCCTGCTGCTGACCGTCCCTCACTGTGAGTGCTCTGGGCAAGGGCGCCCTCAGGGATGAGGACTCCTGCTCGTGGACTGACGTGGCATCACCTTTCTTGTGCTTCCTCCACAGGGGTTCTGTCCCAGGTCACCCTGAAGGAGTCTGGTCCTGGGCTCATGACACCCACACAGACCCTGACGCTGACCTGCTCCTTCTCTGGCTTCTCACTGAGCACCACCAATATGGGTGTCAGCTGGGTCCGTCAGCCCCCAGGGAAGGCCCTGGAGTGGCTCGCACATATTTGGTGGGATGATGACAAGAGATACAGCCCATCGCTGAAGAGCCGGCTCACAATCTCCAAGGACACGTCCAAAAACCAGGTGGTCTTGACAATGACCAGCATGGAGCCTGCAGACACGGCCACATATTACTGTGCACGGAGGCACAGAGGCACAGCCCAGGGGCCTCCCGCACAAAAACCAGGCTGGCTCCCAGCTGGACTCTGCAATGCAGAACAGGAACCTGTGGGCAGCTGCCATTTCCTCCCGGCTCTGGGGGATCCTCCCCACCCACGGCCTCGGAGCTGCCTCTTCCTCCTTCTCCTCCCCTGAGAAGACCCGTTTTTCTGCTGGGATGCACGCGGTGAGATGCTGAATTCTGCCTCGTGAACATTCAACAAGACAAGGTCAGGGACATGGGACACAAAGATCACCCCCAGAATGTCACGGTGTCACAAGCTGCCATCCCTCCCAGTGACAGGATACAGAGAAACGCAAAGTCCGTCTTGGTTGAAACACTGGTTTCCAGTAGCGCAGCACTGGCAGAGAAGGAAGCTTGGAGAATTCTCGAGATGCATCTCTGAGCCTCTCCTGCTGAGAAGAAGGAAAAGTAGAGCCCCAGAGGCGAGAGTGAAGTAGTGCGTGGACCGTCTCGCAGACGGATGTGCTCTCAGTGCGGAGAGTCTGGCCGTGGTGCGCACAGGAGAACTTTCAGTGGTTTCCTGTGGGCGCTGGGACTGACACATCCCGTCAGGACGGGACTGCTCTGACATCCAGGAGTCCCCACGGTCCTGGTTCACCCAACACCTGGGAAGGACCCGCCTCACTTTGAAGCACAAACACAGGTATCAAATCCGACGCACAATCGGACAGAAAAGGCGCCACGAAGCATCTCGCATTTAAGTGAGTGGGATCCTGGCTGAGTGAGAGCAGGTGGCGGGAGTCACAGACACTATTCTTAAAGGTCCAGGCCTGAACATGCTCGGTGACAGACTTGCTCACTCAGAGCTCCAGCCCTTGGGCCGCTGAGGAGAGCCAGGGACACAAGAGAAGGAACTAAGTGGTCTGTTCTCAGACCACGGGCGGTTGGGTGGCTCTCCCCCAGGCAGAACTGTTGGCAGAATCCTATGTTCCTTCGACAAGCCCTCTGCACCACAGCACGCAGATGCAGGTCGCTGCCACATCGAGTCTTCATCGACCTGGATAACGCAGGTCGCATTCCCCAGGCGAGTTTCTGGGACCCTACCTCTATCAATTTGGGGGCCACCCAAGCCACTTTCAGTGGCTTTCTTATACAAAAAGCCTGTCCTGATTCATGCTGTGGACCTTGCTGAAATCTCGCAAAGTCTCACAAAACTCAGGAAAGCAGCACCTGACCTCAGTGCGCTTGGAACCTGTTCCTGAGCAGACGCAAAGCCAGCACTCACGTCAGCTAGGTGCAGGTTCGGCTTAGCCTTTTGGAGCACCCATGAGCCCAGCATGGGTGACAGCCATCTGCGGATTGCCTTGTGGTTCAGAGCGGATGGCCCCGGAACTGCACAGGCGATGGCAGATCTCAGCCTGCAGCGGGACCTCTTCCAGAAGGCCTTTTGGCCAGCACACCCAGTGGCCTGCTCTGACCAGTGACAGAGCTCGAGCACCACTCAGGGAGGAGTCTGAGGAGGACACACCGAAGGGTAGACTGGGCAAAGACCGGAGCCCAGCGAATGAGAATCCTGCTCTGTAGGCTCAGCCCTTCACCTACCAGTCCTCACAACCCATAAGACTGACGCTCAAAACCTCCCACTGGTGGGCAAACAGCAAGCGGGTCTCAGCGACATTAGGCGCTGCACACAACACCCGCAGGGAGCACACCTTGAGCACGTGGCTCTGGTGACCAGGGAAGACTGTGCCACTGGGGCCCACAGAACATCCACGACTTAGAGCCACTCTACTAGGCCGGCAGACTTAGGAGCCCGAACTAATTCAGAGGAAGGAACACAGTTACGTGTCTAAACGGGGGGCAAGGGAACGTGTCCCAAACATTTAGACAGAACAAACCCTCGGATAAAGAACCGAACAAAATGGAGATGAGCAATCTGCCAGGTGCGGAGTTCAAAACTCTGGTTATAAAACTCGTCAATGAACTAAAGAGAAGGGAGGTTGAACCCAGGGAGAACTTTAACAACGACATGGAAAACACACAACGAGGGATAGAAAACATAGAAGGAAACCAGTCAGAATCGAAGAATAAAACATCTGAGATGAAGAGTCCCTTTGAGTAGTCAACGGATTGGATGAGGCGGTGATCAAATCAGCCATTTAGTGCATGAGGTAGCAGGGGACCCTGAATCAGAAAAGCAGCAGCCACAAGAAACAAATCCAAAAAATGAGGAGAGTTTCAGGGGCCGTTGGGACAACATCAAGCTTAACGTCCGCATCATAGGGGTACCAAACGGGAAGAGCGAAAGCAAGAAATTGAAAACCCGATTCAAGAAATGACAACCGAAAAGGTTCCTACCCTGAAGGGAGAACGAAACACACAAGCCCAGGGAGCACAGAGAGCCCCAAGCAAGAAGAGCCCACACAGGCCCACAGCGAGGCACATCCTAGCTAAAATGCCGCACTCCACAGACAAAGAGAGGATCTCGAAAGCAGCAAGAGAAAAGCAGTTCTTTACCTCCAAGGGAGGGGAGCTCCCATAAGGCCGTCGGCGGGATTTCCCGCAGGAACGTCACAGGCCAGAGGCATTGGCATGAATATTCCAGTGACGAAACACGAGGACCTACAACCCAGATGACTCTGCCCAGAAAACTACCATTTGGAATCAAGGACAGACACAAATCTCCCCAACAGGAAAATACTAACGGAGTTCATCCCCGCCAGCCAGCGTTATGGGGAATGTTAGAGGGACTTTTTCAAGAAGGAAAACGTATCAAAAATGTGAATCATAAGATGAATATAATGACATGTCCATCAACAGGTGTTTCCAACGGAAAAGAATTCAATGCTCCAGCCACAGAGAGGGTGACCGAATGGATAAGAAGACAAAACCATGACAGGTGCCGCCTACAGGAGACTCACTTCAAGTCAGAGGAAGCACACGAACTGAAAGCGAAGAGATAAAATCAGAAATTTGTGAAAATTAAAATTTAAAAAATCTGGGATAGCAATATTTAGGCCAGAAGACTAGACTGTAAAACAAAGGCTGTAACAACGCACCAAGGACGACCCAGTAATCCCACGTCAGGGTTAGTCAGACAGAGAAAGACAAATGCCATGGGCTTTCATTTACACGAGGACTCGAAAGAGCAAATTTTACAAATAAAACAGAAAAACCTCGAAGGTGCAGAAACATTCTGAGGGTTCCCAGACGAGAGGGGGCTTGCGAGGGGGTGCAAAAGGAGGGAGTAAGAAGTGGAAACTGGTAGCGGTGTTTCTAGGCGGGGACGTGCCCGGCTCTGGGCTGTGTCCTTCCAGGGGTTCCGGTTGGGCTGTCCCCCAGGACCCGTGTCATCTCTGCGCCCGTAGCTGCGCCACTTCGTGGCCGGTCGTTCTTCCGCAGGCTCTGCCGCCCCTCGTGCCGTCACGTTCCACCAGTGCCCACGCCTTCCCGCCGCCCTGCCCTCCGCTGCGTATCACCATGTTTAGTCTGTAGTGGAGACAGTGGGGGCGGGATGGGCACACGCCGGCAAGGACACGGGTTCGCCACAGCCACAGCGGTACCTCAGGAAGATGGCATCTGCGGTGGATTCTCTCCAGTTTTAGAGAAACCTGGAGAGGTTGGGGCTCCCCACGCTCTGCATTCCGGCAGATCGGCACTCTGACCTTGAGGGCGCTGGTGTATCGAAGGGATTGGCTGTTTCTAGTTAGACTTTCGTCCTTTCCAGGGCTGTGCCGTTTGGTGACCTATCCCGTGGGCAGGCCGTTTGGTCTCTTCACTATCCAGGGCCCTTGAGTATGCAGACCTGGGGGTGCAGCTTTGTGTGAAGTCCCATACCTGGCATGTGAAGGAAATAGGTAGATTTGCAATTATGCAGCTTGCTCGTCACCATGGCTGTGTCGTGTGAATAAGAACATTGTCCCAGGTCTCTGCATCCACAGGCTGAGAACTGGCTTTCTCTGTAGATCCCAGGGAATGGGACGATACATCTGCCCCACAGCAGGTGCGGGGACTCACACGGAGGTGGACACACTCATCGGAAGAGGACTCAGCACTGATCCGTGTGAGCCCGGGTCACACCACATGATGCGTTTCCTATCGTGACGCTGAGGATGTCACATGGACGTCATGTACGTGCCTCCGACTCCAACTGTGCACGTCATCATGGCATGGCTGTGGCAACAGAGCTCTGCCACAGTGAGACGATGACCATACAAGGGCAGTCATCAGGAGACACAGATGTCAGAGGCACAGACGGTGACACTGCAGTCGAGACAGACGCCTGCACTACACCTGTGACCCCGGTTCCCGCACGTGCTCTCCGTGAGCACTAGAAGGCAGCAAATCCCACACGCGCTAACACAAGATAGAGAACTGCACCTCACTGGGTACGTCCCCTCCATCCTGGAGGTGGCCCAGGGGAGCAGTGGGGTGCAGTGGATAGCATGTGGGGCCAGACACACGAGCTCATCCTAACACATGTGAGCTCTCATCATGGATAAGCTTTCTGTGGTCCTATTTGACCTCAATCACCTGTGATGCAGGTACATATTGCGTCACGTGACTTATGTGCATGAGTGAAAGGAAATGAGATGAGGGTGCTCAGTGTGTAAATAAGGCATGAATGGTAAAAGTCACAATTCACCGAGCTCATCGCCACCACGTGCCCAGAGACACCCACACCTGCTCGGGTCTCTGCCCTCTCTGTGGGTCCCCAGCCCCAGGGCTCCTTATGCAGTCGGGGCACATGCAAATAGGGCCCCTCGGCTGATAAAAGCCTGCCCAGCCCCGAGCCTGCAGCTCTGGGACAGGAGCCCAGCCCCGCCATTCCCAGGTGTCCCCGTCCCGGGATCAGGTCTGCACACGCACGCCGCACCAAGGCGCTTGGGCTCAGCTGGCTGTTCCTCGTGGCTGTTTTACGAGGTGACTGACGGGGAGCGAGGAACACTGAGGACGTGAGTGGGTGTGAGTGAGGACAGGGACATGTGAGTGTGTTCTGACCCTGACGTGTCTGTGTTCACAGGTGTCCAGTGTGCGGTGCAGCTGGTGGAGTCTGCGGGCGACGTGGTGCGGCCCGGGGGGTCTCTGCGACTCTCCTGTGTGGCCTCTGGGTTCACCTTCAGTAGCTACGACATGCACTGGGTCCGCCAGGCCCCGGGAAAGGGGCTCAAGTTGGTCTCAGCCATTAGTTTGGTGGCAGCACCTACTACGCGGACGCTGTGAAGGGCCGATTCATTGTCTCCAGAGACAACGCCAAGAACACGCTGTATCTGCAGATGAGCAGCCTGAGGGCCGAGGACGCGGCCATGTATTTCTGTGCGAGAGACACAGTGGGGGGACCCCGGGGTGAGCCCAGACACAAACCTCCCTGAGGGAGACCAGGGGGGAACTCAGGTCACCAGGGGGCGCACGGGGTGCACACAGCACAGCACACACAGAGCAGCCCCGCCGCAGGTACAGAGAGAGGTGGAAGGGGCGTCCTGTGGGCAGCAGCGATTTCCTCTCGGGTCTCTCAGCTCCCTCCCGGGGGAATTACTGCTGCTTCTTCGTGGCTCCAGTTCTCCACATTCTCACTGAGAAAGAAATGGAGAAGCAACCTGTCTGGGACGGCATGTCCGCAGGGCATGGGGACCTTTCTGTCACCAGTTCCGTGTGTCCTTCATTCCTTGGCAATGAGATGCCCAAAATGTGTTGTTTCTCTGTGTCTGGGAAGTATTTTCCACACAGAGAGACACAGACAGTGCAAAGTCCCATGTGCGGAGCTCAAGCTTTACCCAGCACTGCAGGCACATGCTGTTTTCACGTGGGCCTCCCTTTAGACAGGACAAATGGCCACAGGGAAACAATAAGTCCCCCAAGACCTCTGTCCAACAGGGTCTTTCTCCTGACTACAACACACGAACCTCTGGTTCCTCATTTTCTCGGGGGGACATTGAAATGCCCCAACATCACCTGCTGTCATCTCACGTCCTCATTACACTAAATCAGATTTAGTCTCGTGTCCATGTGCTTCAGTGTACCCCAGTCTCCCAGCCCTCCCCACGTACCAGTCACAGAAGGGGATTAAGCGAATACGTGGGCCTTTCCCTGCTTCCACTTCATCTCGTTACGTTCATCTAACGGGTCTGTCCTTTGTGGACACCCCAGGCAGGTTACACGCAGGGGATGTTAAGGTGGAAGGACACAGCCCAATGTCGTGCACACACATGATTCAAGCTCACAGGGCACTAATGATGGACAGGACCGACCAGTCCTGATGTTCAATCAGATGTTTGTGAGATAAAGTTCTGGAAAGCACTCGCAGCAGCACTGAGACTGGACCCACAATGGAAGTCTGTTTAGAGGACAACGATTCAAAATAACAACGACACGTGTGCGACGTGTACTTAAGAAGTGGGAGAAGGACAGAATTAAAAGAGATTCTTTTACAAGCACTTAAAACCCTATTTTCTCTCTCTTCTGTTACTGACTCACTTCCTCCGACAGGGTCAGTAGGACTGGACACGAGTCGACCATGAAAGAAACTACGGGCATCGAATCGACCAGCCAGACCGTGTAGCAATTAAAATAACGTAAGGCCTGCAGAGCGCTCTCATCGTCCGTGATCAGATCCTTTTCCCTTCCTCCAGCAAAGCGCTGACCTTCAGTGGGAGTCTTTCTACCCGAAATCACTGATGGAGGAGAAAGAAACTGGGTCACGTGTCTGCATCACGCCGCCTGTGTGGCTCAGGGCGATCAGCCAGGCACCCGTCCCTTGCAGGGTCTGGTACCTGGACACCCACTGGGATGAGACCCGCTTGGTATGACAAGGAGAAGATGACACTTTCTCTTTGCACAATGACACTAAAGATGCGCTGTCGTAATGTCTTTCGATGGATGATCACACCACAACCAAGACTGTGGTGGATTTTAAGGGTCTGCCCACCACACTAACCAGTGTCTTGATCATGAGAAACACTCACAGGTTTAAAAACCGTGGCCTCCCCCAGAGTCCAGCGGTTATTCGTGGACCATGGAAAGCAGGGCTTTCCTCACGCTTGTTTCATGCGTCTCAGGGGTCGCTTGCTCTGCCATCCAACACTAGACACTGTACGCACGAAAGGGAAGAGACCCACGGGGCCCCAGAGACCCAGGGAGCCCGACCCGTTCCCTCCCCACTTATGGGGCGCAGGCTGCCCACATGCAAATTCCTTCTCCGGCCCCAGGGTAAAGCCTGTCTGGGCCGTGGACGCTCACAGCTCTCCCCTCACACGGGGCTCAGGTCTCTGGGGAAGCAGCGCTGTGCTCGAGGCAAAGATGAGACTGTGGGGCCTGCTCCTGTGCCTGGCGACAGCCCCCCGAGGTGAGTGTCTCACACGTCAGACAGGGGTCTGTGCGATGTCTGTGACCGCATGTGACTGACGGGCTCTACTCTTCTTGCCCCCAGGTGTCCTGTCTGAGGAGGAGCTGAAGCAGTGGGGCTCGCAACAGCTGAAGCCCTCGCAGACCCTCTCGCTCACCTGCGCTGACTATAAAGTCTCCCTCAGCAGCAGCGGTTACTGCTGGGACTGGATCCGCCAGCCCCCCGGGAAGGGGCTGGAGGGGATGGGGAGAATTTGTTATAACGGGGACACAGACTACAGCCCGTCCCTGAAGAGTCGCACCTCCATCTCCAGAGACACCTCCAAGAGCCAGGTTTTCCTCAAACTGAACTCCATGACCAGCGAGGACTCGGCCGTGTATTTCTGTGCGAGAGACACAGTGAGGGGACCCCGGGGTGAGCCCAGACACAAACCTCCATGAGGGAGACGGGAGGGGGAGCAGCGTGGGCCCATCAGGTCCCCAGGGGGCGCTCAGGTCCCACACAGCACAGCACCCATGACCAGCCCCGCAGCAGGTGCAGAGGGAGGTGGGAAGGGGCGTCCTGCTGGGAGCAGCGATTTCCTCCCAACGTTCTCAGCTTCCCACGGGGACACCCTAACTTTCTCGACGTGGCCATGAACTCTCCTGATCTCACTGGGACTGACATGAAAACGCACCTTGTCTGTCTGGAGACTACATGTCTCTGGTACTGGGACCGTCCTTCCCAGTTTTCTATGTGTCTGTTTTCACGTCTCAGCAGAGGGAACACCCATAGGGCTTTCTCCTACCTGTGGCTGGAAAATCCCTGCACAGAGAGCCCCAGCTCAGCACATGCTCCTGTGTGTGAGCTCAGGCTCTGTCCCCACAGGCACTCGCTGTCCCCACACGGGCCCTCCCTTCAGACGGTACACAGGGCCCCAGGGGTAGGGTCAGCCCCAGGACCCCACCCAATGCCATTTCTGACCTGTCCACAGCACATGACCCTCAGGGTCTACACTTCCACAGGTGGATTTGGAAACCCCCCGCCCCAGCACGACCAGGTGTCCCCTACTGTCCTATCGTCACTAGGTCTGTCCTACACACTGAGCTTCATGGGGCTAGAAACCAGCTCAGTCTCCAGCCTCCACCTTGGCGGGTCACAAAGGAGAGATGAGGTAAACACTGTGCACTCACGTGTTTCCACTTCATCTCCTGTCGTCCCTCTAACACGTCTGTCCATACACGGACCCCCAGGCCGGTTGTCCTCAGGTGTCTAATGTGACTTACTTAGCAACGTGTCATGCACACATGTGATTCAAGGTCACACGGGCACTACTGAGGGACAAGTCTGGGGCAGGTGGGGGCACAGCTGGCTGCTGACCCATGGGCACCGCTAAGAACTCAGAAACCTCATGAACGAAAAGGTCCTGATGGACCAACGTCCACAGGGCGCAACCTGACACCTTCCTGTGCCCATGGTGGGCCTGGGATCAGGGAACACGGTGGATGTGCCGGTCACGACTCACGTCTCCTCCTTTTACATCTCCAGTCCCAGTGGTGGGACCCCCACTCCATGACCTCACTGCGCCTTTCCAGCCTCCTCAGCGCCCTGTTTTAAACACCGGCACCGAGAAGCCAGGTTGCAGGGTAATGACGCTGAAGAACCACCCTCCATCCTAGGAGCCCACAATGGAACTGAAAATTCCCGTCTTTCCTCATGCAAAATCAGGAACTCTCACACCCCTCCCAAGTGTCATACCCGTTTCAGGACCAACTCTCAGTCTCAGGTCCAAATCTCAACGAAATATCATCTCATGGGATATTGGGGGGAGGGGGCGCGTGATTCAATCTGAGACTGCAATCCCCTCCAACGGGGAGTCTACCAAACAGGATGAACTATGAGCTTCCAACATGTGAGGAGGGGCCGGCATAGGGTGGAATCCCCATTCCACGATGGTTAAAGAGGAGAGAGGGAAGGCGGGAAGGGCGCCAGGCTGACCCAGACCCTAGCGAGGCAAGGCCTGCGACGGTAGGTGGAGACGATCGCCTTCGGTTGGATGCCTGCACCCTGGACCCGGTGGGTGGGGTCACACCTCACGCACACCCTGAGGTGCCGTCTCACTGTCTATGAAAGTCTCTCTGTGACTCTGCTGAGTGGCAGTCACACCCCCGTCACTGCCAGGAGGTGGACAATGCAAAGGCTTTGACTGGAGCTCGTGTCCCCTGTCACACTGAGGTGAAGGCCCAGGTCTAGAATCAAGGAGTCGTCCCTCCTCCTCTCTGAGCTTCCTCCCAGGCCATTCACCCTTTTCCTGACAAATACTGCATCTTCACCCCCAGTGTGGGTGACGATCCTGTTTCGTAAGATCCATGAGTCTGACATCTCCCTTCATTCCACCCCCTTCCTCTCCCCTCTATTTGGATGATGCTGAGATGGCTGATGAGACCCACTCGTCAGACCCTGGATTGACTGATTGGTTGATTAATATAATTTTTAAAGTTTTTTTTACATTTTATTTTTTTCCCCTTCCCCGTCCCTTTGGTAACCACTAGTCCATTGTCCTTGTCCATGAGTCTCTGTTCATCCTCTTCATTTGATGCTTTTAGGTTTATGTCCCACATATAAGTGATACCATGTGGGGTTTTTTTTTTAATAAAACTGTTTTCAGCATCACCTTTCCTTCTTTTTCAAAACATACTTCACAATTTTGGCTTATGGGTGGAATAACCATTTTCTCAACTCCAGATTCTGACGTGCACTGACGCATGCAGTGGCCTTTGATCCCCCATGTCCGACCACATTTTACTAGGAGCATCAGGAAGACCAACCACTCCCGCTCTGAGCTCAGTAATCTCTGCAGTTAAATACGCACTTTCACTGCTCACAGCTCTACCTTCAGCTTCACCCTCAAACCTGGCCACCCGCACACTTTGACACATCATGACAAGGTCGCTTTTCTTCCAAACACGTGACCTGTTCACATTTCCATGGACACCAAGTCAGAGTCGCCCCCAGTGTCAACACCCCAACCCCCGTTGTCCTCGTGACTGTGTGAGCCTTCTCCCAGAGTGTGGGAGCTCCCTCCATGGCCCTCTCACCCTCCCTCTCACTCTCCGCACAATCACCTGTAACACGCCCCACAGCAAGCTTGGAATGTTCTAGCAGACACGTAAAAGTCTCCCACCTCCTACCCCTCACCTGGTTCACGTCCATGTACGCCTTCTTCGGTGCTTCCTCCAGCAGCACCCACTTCTCAGTCCCACAGTCTGTCTCAGGTGCTCAAGCTGCCATCACGTGACCAATGGTGGGCGCCTTAAAGGACAGAAAGTTATTGTCTCACGTGTGCAGACTGGGAATCCCAGGCCACTGTGCAGAGCCCTTGATTCCTGGTGAGAAACCTTTCCCTCAGGGAGACAGCTGACTCCTCGCTGCGATCTCACAGCTGGGACAGTGGGAAATATCACTCTTGCTCTTCATCTTCTTGTACAGCAGCCAGGTCTAGTGGACGGGGACCCATCGTAACCGCATTTATCCCTGAACTTCCCGAGAGTCCTTCTCCGGTACAGTCAACCCTGCGTTAGGGCTTCCCCTCAGGAATGCCGGGGGATAAGCGCCGTGTGCGGCAGGACCCCAGGGTGAACTGTGAGGAGGGTCACTGACCAGAAGGACATTCATCACGTTCCTGGTTATGTCGGCACAGGCCCAGGGTCCCGACAGAAGCGCTTATGAGACGTCCTCACGCAGAGACCAAGGTCTCCCAGACGTGATCATGGACCTTGTGTCCCAGGGGATCCTGGAAGCCAGGACCCTGTGTCTCCTCCCGCCTGCTTTCAGCTCCCCCTGGGACAGAAGTTCTCATGGGGTGGCTCGTGTTTCAGGAGTGACAGTCCCCAGGGTGGGTTTTCAGTTGCATCTGCTGGGTCCACCCACTGGCAGGAATGCCACTTATGATGTGGCGTCACCTGAGGTCTAACAGGTCCCAGGCTGTAGTACGTCCTGAATTCTGATTTCCTGGGAGAGACCTGACGGTGCCCAGATGTTCAGTGATTTCATGTCCAGTGATGCCAGTCCAGGGGCCACTGACACTTGGTGAGGTGGATCCCGACATCCAGGAACAGCACAAATAGGCCCCCTGAGGGAGCCTCTGCTGTGCGTGTCTCGTGCACTGAATAGTAAAAGGAGACTTTGTGTCAAGCCAGATGTTCTGCATCTGCATGTCCTGTCCGATGTCACCTTCAGCATTGGGACCTAAATGATAGAGAACCTCCCCCAAACCCTCGAGACCTTCTAGGCCCAGGGAAGATCTGGCTGCCTGGGCCTCTGTCAGCCCCAGAGAAAAGGCTCCCTGGTGGTCACAAAGCCTTTGCTTGGGACTCCCTACACAAAACTTGGGGGTGAGTGAGGCCAAGTCACTATATTAAGAGGTGGAGCCAACATCAAATGGTGTCCCTGAGGGAGCATCCTGAAGTCAGGGCACAGACATGTCATACGTTCCTAGAAACACTGCGAGGCCATGTCCTCTGAGCCTGGAAGGACACCCTACCTTGCAGCATGCGGACTGGGCTGCAGGGGGCGCTCAGGACCCACCCCTCAGGGGTTGTGCACCCAGAGTAGGTGCAGAGGGCATGGGGCAGGGGATTTCTCCAAGGGCCTGGGGCTTCCTCTTTACAAAAATGATTTAAATTTAGAAATAGCCGGGGACTGTAGAAGCAAACACAGCTGTTCTATTCTGTCAGGACCATTTGCCAATCTTGAAAACACACTGAGAACCACACACCAAGGGGCAGGTCTGGAGCTTCTAGACACTGAATGTGTGGAGCGGGTGGCAGGGTGCGTTTGACCAGGTGTGGCATGTGAGAGACACCCTGGCCCAGGAAGACGAGGTGTGACATCAGAGCCCAGACGCATCCAGTCTCCCCGTGTCACTCAAGAAGGACGCGCAGTGAGGAGACGTCCTGTTCGACTCATTCCTCAGTGGAAAAAGCTCTGACTGCACAGAGATTAGGACCTGGCGGGGACACATGTCCCCCAACAAGAATTTGAACCGGGGCCATCAGGTGCCCACTGACCATAACCTTGTGTCATCCACTTCTCTCAGGTGGGGCCAAGTCTTCAGCTATGAATGCTCCGCCTCATGAATATGCAAATGAGTCGAGGTGCCCTAGGTTAAGTAGCACCTGTCTGTGTCCTCACAGCACCCACCCTCACGCCTTCCCCCACTGAGGCCCTGACTGCACCACACTCAGCATGGCCTGGAGCTGGAGCGTCTTCCTCCTGGTGGCATTGGCGACAGGTAAGGGGATCCCCAGGCCGGACCGATGAGGGCACCAGGGCCAGTCGGGGCTCCGCACCCACCGCTGTCTCCTCTCCACAGGTGTCCACGCCCAGGTCCAGCTGGTGCAGTCTGGGGCCGAGGTGAAGAAGCCTGGGGCCTCCGTGAAGCTCTCCTGCAAGGCCTCCGGATACACCTTCACCAGCTACTATATGTACTGGGTGCGACAGGCACCAGGTCAAGGGCTTGAGTGGATGGGAATAATTGATCCTGAAGATAGTGGGACAAGCTACGCGCAGAAGTTCCAGGGCAGAGTCACCATGACCGCAGACACGTCCACCAACACAGCCTACGTGGAGCTGAGCAGGCTCAGCCCTGAGGACACGGCCACATATTTCTGTGCGAGAAACACAATGTGACGACCCACGTCCTGAGAGTGACAGAAACCCTGAGGGAGAGGGCAGCTGTGTGGGGCTGAGGAAGGAAGGGGATTGTGTCCTCTGACGTCCTCACTGAGAGACAGAAACCGGACACTATGTGTGACACTCTCGCGAGCACACCCGGCATTCAGTGTAGGGTCACGAGTTCAGGGGTCCTGTGGGAAGATGCAGGGACAGCGTTTCCTGACAGGGCCCTGTCACTTGTCATGGCTCCTGCAGAGGGCACAGGTTCACGCCCTGGTCTCTGCGTTAGGGGAGTTAGTTCAGGCACCTTTGGGATTACTTGTTTGGGTCAGATTCAGGGTTGAACTGCAGATCCCCCAGCCATTCCTCCCACTTTCTTTGTTTCTGAAACACAGAACTGAGCTGGGGAAAGGAAAGTTTAGAACGTCACACTGCATCCCTCCTGACCTCGCATCCCATTTCTCTCCATCTTTCTCCATAGAACCCCGTGGCTCTGTTCACCATGACTCAGGAAACCCAGGAATCTCATTTCTGGCAAGATGTCTAACGATCATGGAATGACTGAGATCCATTTTCCATGACACATTCGGAGGTTTCCAGCACAGAGCGTCTCTCACAGCCCCCCAAACGTCCACACTCACCCCACAGGCCAGTGCCATGGAGCATATCCCAACATCCCTCAGAGCTGACTCACTAAAGCATGACCTGAGGCCCAAAAACCAAAGAGCATCGTCTTCAGCGTCCCAAGTGTGATCTCGGACTCAGTGGTCAGTGGGGATTCGGGGGCAGCATCCTGGGGCAGATCCTCTCCAGCTGCAGACCTGCGGTCCTAGAAGACCAGGGACCTCCTTCTGAAGTGCACTGCAGGGCTGGCTCATGGTCACAGCCCCGACACCTCCCCCTAAGAGGGGAAATGGAAGGTGGAGAGAAGTCACCTGCTGAAGGTGACGTCACGCCCATCTGAGGGGACTCCATCGGGTCTCATGACCTGGGGACGAGCTGCAGTGGCTCCGACCCCACCTCTGGCCTGTCACTCTGCCCTCAGGTCTTCCTTCCTGGGTCCTGAGGATCCACCTGATGGACGAGGAGCCGCTCATTACCTGTGTCCTGCCAGGTGGTGATTGAGCCTTGACACATCCTTCCACAACGTTCTATCTTTGTGACTTGCAAAATGTCCTTCAAGAACAGCAAGATTTCTGAGGGAAATTTTCTTCCAGACTCTTGCAATAGAAGCATCACTGCAGGACAGAACTGGAGCCGCTGCTGGGAGCAGCAGAGGCAGCTGGAGATTGTGTCTGAGGGCACGTGGTGGGGTCAGTGACAGAAGTAACCGAAGGGGACATGGTTCGCACAGGAGGGCCCACATGCCTGTACCGGGAGGGACGCACCACTGAATGCTGTGTAAGGGGAGGGGCCACGCGAGCCTGTTTCTCTGTGGGGCCTTGAAGGAAAGTGTGCTGAGGGCAGCAGGAGGTCAGGGCCTCCAGGGGGTCAGGTCATGCGGGGGGCACACCAACCCCGTGGACTCGCGTCTCAGCCCCAGCATCTCGTGCAGATGGAGACTCGGCAGGTTGCGGTGTGATCTGTTGCTTGGCGTCCCTGCAGGAGCATCACGGGAACCTCTGTACGTTTGTTATTCTCCAAATAAAACATGCTGCTGTTCTTGTTCCACTTTTCATTGACAGTCAGAGTCACACTGTCGCCTGCACCAGACGTAGAGGTCACTCCCTGGGGCCGAAACAACTCTGCCAGATGTCACCACGTCGGATCGAAGACAACTCAGACCTCCTGCAGACGCCGTTGGGCCCCAGTGCACGTCCGACCCTGGGAGCAGGCAGAGGGGGAGCTGAAGGGTGACGCTCACGATTCGCCCTGCAGTGGGAGGAGGGAGCAGCATGTTGTCCCTCCAAAGTGTCACTTGGAGCACATCTAGGTCTCTCAGCAATGGCCCTCCCCAGAGTCCCTGCTGTGCCAGTCCCAGACAGGAGAGGCTCACAGGGGTGTGGTCCCAGCACAGGCCAGGTGACAGGGTTTAAGGAGCAGCAGGTGAGTCTGTCTCACACGGCGCCCTCGAAGGGAGGTGACGGCTTCCTTAGCACTAATGCACTTGCTCGTCATTTGTCTCAGAAAACGTGGTTGTGCTTGTCTCGTGGAGGACGTAAAGGATCAAACGTTCGTCCTGCGAACAGGTTAGCCCGGTCTCTGTGTCCTACACCACGAGCCATCAGGGGGCCGAGCCTGACCTATCTCCCTCAGCGTGGAAAGAGCCTCCTCTGAGCATCCAATTCCCTTCTGCTCGTTCTACCTTCCACAGACACCAGGAGACACACGTCACACGTGTCCCCACCATCCATATCTACGACTGCCTCCCTCTAGGTTCCAAGAAGAAGTCTCCGGCACCATCTGAGCCCCCTTCACGATGGCCGTCGTCACCCCCATTTCTGCATCTGCTGAGGTTTCCTCCACGGAGACCGAGACTGCTCCCCGGCTCCCATCTTCCTCTCTCGATCCCCAGGTCCTCCTCTAAAGGCCCGTCCCCAGCATGGAGGCTTCTCTGACACGCATCTCCACACCCTCCCAGCCTCTAGGCCCAGCCCGGTTCCACGCGGCGTCCAGTTTTACGTGTCTGGTCCAGCAGCACCCCGTTCTCGGTACCGACCCATCGTCCATGGGAGCTGCTAGGAAAAAGCCACTGGGATGACGCGGCTGAAAGAAACGACTGGAATGAACTTCACACAGGCCCGGGGCAGAGGAGTCCATGGTGACGACAACCACAGACGCGGCACCTTGAGGTCTCGCATCCTGGTTCACACACGGCCTTCTGCGCCCTCGCTGGGGGAAGGGCTCCCTGACATCTAGGACACTGGGTTTTGAGAGATTCACTGTTTTCATTTTTACACTTTCAGGGCTGTGTTCTGTTGACACCTATCACAAGGGCAGGCAGATTATGATCCCAAATGTTTCTGGGGAAACTCAGTATTCAGATCTCGGGGCGGAGCATCTGGGATGTCACAGAGCTGATTCGTTGAAGGGAATTTACTGATTTCCACTCAGTACAGCTTGCTGGTCACTGTGGCTGTGTAATAAGAATAAGATTATTCTCTCAAGATTCTACATCGACAGACTGAGAAAGGGCTTTCTTTGTAGGGCCCAGGGACTGGAGACACTCCAACACCCTCAGCAGGTGCGGGGACTCACACGGAGGTGGACACACTCATTGGAAGAGGACTCAGCACTGACCCGAGTAATCCCGAGTCACACCACATGCTGCGTTTCCTATCATGATGCTGAGGATGTAGCATGGACGTCATGTACGTGCCTGCGACTCCAACTGTGCACGTCATCCTGGTGTGGCTGAGGCCGAAAGGGCTCTACCACAGTGACACGATGACCGTACAAGGGCAGTCATCAGCAGACACAGAATGTCAAGGCACAGAGGGTGGCACTGTAGGTGGGACAGACGCCTGCACTACACCTGTGACCCCATGTCCCGCACATGCTCTCCGTGAGCACTAGAAGGCAGCAGATCCCATACGCGCTCACACAGGATGGAGACCTGCATCTCACTGGGCATGTCCTTTCTGTCCTGGAGATGGCCCAGGGCAGAAGTGGGGTACAATGGGGAGCGTGCGGGGCCAGACACATGAGCTCACCCTTACACACGTGAGCTCTCATCACAGATAAGCTCCCTGTGGTCCTGTTCAAACTCGTTCACCTGTGACTCAGGTAAATAATATGACGTCACGTGACTTACGTGCACGAGTGAAACGAAATGAGATGAGGGTGCTCAGTGTGTAAGTAACACGTGTCACGGTAAAAGTCACAGTTCACCAACTGAGCTCATCGCCACCACGTGCCCAGAGACACCCACGCCTGCTCGGGTCTCCGCCCTCTCTGTGGGTCCCCAATCCCAGGGCTCCTTATGCAGTCGGGGCACATGCAAATAGGGCCCCTCGGCTGATAAAAGCCCGCCCAGCCCCGAGCCTGCAGCTCTGGGACAGGAGCCCAGCCCCGCCATTCCCAGGTGTCCCCGTCCCGGGATCAGGTCTGCACACGCACGCCGCACCATGGCGCTTGGGCTCAGCTGGGTGTTCCTCGTGGCTGTTTTACGAGGTGACTGACGGGGAGCGAGGGACACTGAGGACGTGAGTGGGTGTGAGTGAGGACAGGGACGTGTGACGGTGTCCTGACCCGGACGTGTCTGTGTTCACAGGTGTCCAGTGTGAGGTGCAGCTGGTGGAGTCCGGGGGAGACGTGGTGCGGCCCGGGGGGTCTCTGCGACTCTCCTGTGTGGCCTCTGGGTTCACCTTCAGTGACTACTACATGAGCTGGGTCCGCCAGGCTCCAGGGAAGGGGCTGGAGTGGGTCGGTTTCATTAGAAACAAAGCTAACGGTCAAACGACAGAATACGCTGCATCCGTGAAGGGCCGATTCACCATCTCCAGGGACGACGCCAAGAACACGCTGTATCTGCAGATGAGCAGCCTGAGGGCCGAGGACTCGGCCGTGTATTTCTGTGCGACAGACACAGTGAGGGGACCCCGGGGTGAGCCCAGACACAAACCTCCCTGAGGGAGACGGGAGGGGGAGCTGTTCGGGCCCATCAGGCCCCCAGGGGGCGCTCAGGTCCCGCACAGCACAGCACCCAGGACCAGCCCAGCAGCAGGTGCAGAGGGAGGTGGGACGGGGCGTCCTGCTGGGAGCAGCGATTTCCTCTCAAGGTTCTCGCTGGCCCCAGGGACAACTCTTGTTTCTTCCTGTCACTCTAGATGCGGATAATCTCACTAGAGACAGCAAACGAAGAAGTGAACAGTCTCTCCCAGATGACGTGTGACTGGTGATTAGGGACCTTCCCTCTGTGTGTCCTGCTTTGTTTCCTGACAGAGACCCCCTGAGGGCTCGTCCTCCCTGAGGCTGGAAACGTTCCCCACACAGAGACACAGACACTGCAGGGACCCGTGTGTGGAGCGCAGGCTCTACCACCCCAACTCACTGCACTCGCTGTCCCCACGTCGGCCTCCCCTCAGACAGGACACAGGGCCACAGGGGTACGATCAGTCCCCCAGGACCTCTGTCCCACAAGATCTCTCTCCTGCCTACAGCACACAAACCCCTTGTTCCCCATTTCCTCGGGTGCACATTGAAACACCCCAGCATCACGTGCTGTCATCTCATCTCACTAATCACAGTCTCTGTCCCTGTGCTTGAGTGTTCCCCTCTCTCCCAGCGCTCCCCACGTACCAGTCACAGAAGGGGATTAAGCGAATACGTGGGCCGTGACCTGCCTCCACTTCATCTCGTTACATTCATCTAACGTGTCTGTCCTTTGTGGACACCCCAAGCAACGCAGACTCCTGTGCTGAGCTCAGGCTCTGCCCCCGCAGACACACGCTGTCCCCACACGGGCCCTCCCTTCAGACAAGACACCGGGCCCCAGGCGTAGTGTCAGCCCCAGGACTCCACCCAATGCCCTTTCTGTCCTGCCCACAGCACATGACCGTCAGGGTCTGCAATTCCCCAGGTGGATTTGGAAACTCCCCCCAGCACGACCAGGTGTCCCCTACTGTCCTAACATCACTAAGTCTGTCCTACATCCTGAGCTCCATGGGGCTAGAGCCCAGCTCAGACCCCCAGCCTCCACCCTGGCGAGTCACAGAGAAGGGATTACATGCATACGTGTTCATACGGACATTCCCGTGTCCCCACTTCATCTCCCATCGTCCCTCTACCACAACTGTCCATTTGTGGACTCCCCACAGGTAATACTCAGGGGGATCAAGTGACCTGCTTTCCCTCCATGTCATGAACACCTGTGATCAATGTCACATGGGAACTATCAAAGGACAGACTCAGACACGTTATGTGCCTCCCACATGTGACGAGGGGGCAGTCAGAGGGCAGACATTCCCACGCTGAGAGGATGAAGAGGAAAGAAAGAGCAATTGTTGGGACAACGCTGGGCCACAACGCAGCAAGGCCATCCCGCCAGGCCTCAAGGATGGAGATGGTCCGCTCTGGCTGGACGCCCCAGTGCTGTACCCTCCGGATGGTGGTCCCACATTGCACACCCACTGAGGTGAGGTGCTGCCTCACCCTTTGGGTCCCATAGGGAAGTTGCTCTGCAGCTCCTCTGGGTGGCGGTCACACCTGAGCATGGCTTGGAGATCCTGTCACCTGTTAAATGTAAGGCGAGGGCTAAAGAATCTGAAAACCAGGAGTCCTCCCTGATGGTCTCGAGTCCTCCAAGGCTGTTATTTTTTTTTTTCTAAAAAAGAAGGTGTCCTCACAGACAAAGTTCGTTATGATCCTTTCCAGTAGAATCCAAGAGGTCTGACCACCTTCCTCCATTCTGCCCCATGAATGTGTCCCATTTATTTCAAAATGACAGCGTTTCTGCGGGAGTAACCACCGTCTACTCCTGGCTGGTGCAGGGATGGCGATGAAACCTGTGGTCATGCCCACGAAGTTTTCTATCAAGTTGTTTTTCAGAAACTCCTATCCTGCCTGCTTCACAGGAAACCCCACACTGCTGGCTGCGGGATGGGCTGCTCACTTTCCAACTCTCCAAGCTCTGATTCACACTCGGGGTTCGCTGCCATCTCCGATCCATCCGGCTTCACTCACGTTTCACTAGAAGCAGCTGGAAGATCCAACCACTCCTGCCCTTTGCTCAGAAATCCCCACAGCCAAATAGGCACTTTCACTGCTCACAGCTCTACCTTCCCCAAACCCTGAACCCCACCAGCCAGGCACTTTGACACTTTCTGACGATGTCACCTTTCCTGAAGAGCCCGTGCCATGTTTCCCTTTCCATGGACAACTCACCAGAACGGCTTCGAGTGTCAACACCCCAACCCCCGTTGTCCTCGTGACTGTGTGCACCTTCTCCCAGAGGGTGAGAACTTCCTCCAGCCTCTGCCATCCTCCCTCTGAGCTCCCCACAATCACCTGTAACACCCCCCACAGCAAGCTTGGAATGTTCCAGCAGGCACTTAAAAGTCTCCCACCTCCTACCCATCACCTGCTTCCACTTCCATGTGTACCTTCCTCAGTGCTGGTTCCAGCAGCATCCACTTCTCAGAGCCACAGTCTGTCTCATGTGTTCAAGCTGCCATCACATGACCAATGACTGGGCGGCTTAAATGACAGAAATTTATTGTCTCACATTGTATGGTCAGGAAGTCCAGTTACGAGATCCAGATACATCGATACCTGGTGAGCATCTTCCATGCAGGCAGACAGCTGACGTCTAGGTGCCATCTCACGTGCTGGAGAAATGGCCCCTCTTCTCATAAGGCCACCAGGCCCAGTGGATGAGGAGTCACCTTTACAGTCTCGGTTAACCCTAACACTCCCTAAGAACCCTTCTCCCATACAGCCCATGCTGTGTCAGGGTTCACCACGTGAGTGGTGGGTGTACGATCCACACATAGCAAGATCCCAGGGTGAACTGTGAGCAGGGTCACTGACCAGAAGGACGTCCGTCACGTTCCTGGTTATGTCGGCACAGGCCCAGGGTCCCGACAGAAGTGCTTACGAGATGTCCTCATGCAGAGACCAGGGCCTCCAAGACATGATCCTGGACCATGAGTCCCTGTCGACCCTGGAAGCCAGGACTCCTGCGTCTCCTTTTGCCTGCTTTCAGCTCCCCCTGGGACAGAAGTTCTCATGGGGTGGCTCGTGTTTCAAGAGTGACAATCCCCAGGGTGGGTTTTTAGTTGCATCTGCTGGGTCCACCCACTGGCACGAATGCCCGTTACGATGTGGCGTCACCTGAGGTCTAACAGGTCCCAGGCTGAAGTACGTCCTGAATTCTGATTTCCTGGGAGAGACCTGACGGTGCCCAGATGTTCAGTGATTTCATGTCCAGTGATGCCAGTCCAGGGGCCACTGACACTTGGTGAGGTGGATCCCGACATCCAGGAACAGCACAAATAGGCCCCCTGAGGGAGCCTCTGCTGTGCGTGTCTCGTGCACTGAATAGTAAAAGGAGACTTTGTGTCAAGCCAGATGTTCTGATCTGCATGTCCTATCAGATGACACCTTCAGCAGCGAGACCTAAATGATAGAGAACCTCCCCAAAACCCTCAAGAGCTTCCAGACTCAGAGAAGAGCTGACTGTCTGGGCCTCTGTCAGTCCCAAAAAAAAGGCTCCCTGGTGGTCACAAAGCCCTTGCTTGGGGCCTCCCTGCACAAAACTTGGCGTGAGTGAGGACAAGTCACTATATCAGGAATTGAATCCAAAATCAAATGGTGTCCCTGAGGGAGCATCCTGAAGTCAGGGCACGGACATTTCATGCCATCCTAGAAACACTGCGAGGCCATGTCCTCTGAGCCCAGACAGGACCCCCCTGCAGCATGTGGACTGGGCTGCAGGGGGCACTCTGGACCCACCCCTCAGGGGTTGTGCACCCAGAGTAGGTGCAGAAAACGTGCGGCAGGGGATTTCTCCGAGGGCCTGGGGCTGCCTCTTTACACAAATGATTTAAATTGAGAAATAGGCTGGGACTGTAGAAGCAAACACAGATGTTCTGTTCCGTCAGGACCATTTGCCAATCTTGAACACACACTGAGAACCACACACAAAGAGGAAGATCTGGAGCTTCCAGACACTGAAAGTGTAAAGTGGGTGGCACGGTGTGTTTGACCATGTGTGGCATGTAAAAGACACCCTGGCCCCGGAATACGAGGTCTGACATCAAATTCCCAATGCATCCAGTCTCCCCGTGTCACTCAAGGAGGATACACAGGGAGGAGACGTCTGGTCGTACTCGTTCCTCGGCGGAGAAATTTTGACTGCACAGAGCTTAAGAACTGGAAGAGACACATGTCCCCCAACAACAATTTGAACCTGGGCCGTCAGGTGCCCACTGACCATAACCCTGTTGCATCAACTTCTCTCAGGTGGGGCCAAGTCTTCAACTATGAATACTCCGCCTCATGAATATGCAAATGAGCCGAGGTGCCCTAGCTTAAGTAGGACCCGTCTGTGTCCTCACAGCACCCACCCTCACGCCTTCCCCACAGAGGCCCTGACAGCACCGCCCTCAGCATGGCCTGGAGCTGGAGCGTCCTCCTCCTGGTGGCAGTGGCGACAGGTAAGGGGATCCCCACACCTGGCTGATGAGGGCACCAGGGCCAGTCGGGGCTCAGCACCCACCGCCGTCTCCTCTCCACAGGTGTCCACGCCCAGGTCCAGCTGGTGCAGTCTGGGGCCGAGGTGAAGAAGCCTGGGGCCTCCGTGAAGCTCTCCTGCAAGGCCTCCGGATACAGCTTCACCAGCTACTATATGCACTGGGTGCGACAGGCACCAGGTCAAGGGCTTGACTGGATGGGAGAGGTTAACCCTAGCAGTGGAGGCACAGACTACGCACAGAAGTTCAAGGGCCGAGTAACCATGACCGCAGACAAGTCCACCAGCACAGCCTACATGGAGCTGAGCAGTCTGAGCCCTGAGGACACGGCCACATATTACTGTGCGAGAGACACAGTGTGACAACCCACATCCTGAGAGTGACAGAAACCCTGAGGGAGAGGGCAGCTGTGCAGGGGTAAACTGGTGATGGGGACAGCACAGACACGTCCCTGTATTCACTTAGGTTTCCAACACAGAGGTAGAGATTCTGCTTTTGATAATTTCCTATGAAATATTCTTAGTTCTGTTGTGACAAACCACCTTCCTGAAGATAAAACAAATAAACTTCCCTTCTGGTGTGACAGGATCAAGCATGTTTTTTCTCCTGGATTCAGCTTCCTGAATGAATCCTGGGCCTGTGGGCCAGAAGGACATGGTCGGAGCATCACACATGGCACAGACCCCGTCTATCACTGTCACTGCAGGGAGCCTCCAGGGACCCCTGGAGGTCCACCTGATCTCATGTCTGGGCCTTGGATGAGGACACAGCACTGCACTCTGCTGTGCAAGAAACACCAGTGGACCCAGCAATGACAGTGACACCAGGCTCGCATCTGGGGCCATGGGAGACTGGACAAAGGGAAGCCTGGTAGTCACTGAGCACAGGGGCCCAGTGGGCACATGGAAGAACAGGAGCCTGTGTCATCTCAGTCACGTTCCCTCCCAGATTCTCCTGAACCTGCTTTCTGTCACGACTCCTTATTGCCTCAGAGCCACAGTGCAGGCGCAGCTTTGTGCCCTTGTCCCCTGACCATGAAAAGAACATAGGCTAAGGCAGGTGTCACCTGGAACTGAACATCTTCCCTGTGCAGAGGGAGGGGTTTGGTCAGTCCCAACCCATTTCCACAAACTTCTGTCCTCCTTCCTTTTCACCTCCTCCCTCCTCCTCATCCTGCTGCTCCTGGGACAGACCATAGACTGTGACAGGTGACTAGGTAACTTCTTAAGAAATCACTACTGGGCTGTCTCAGCTCCACACATACCTGTTCAGGGGATCCCCCCTTTGCCATTTTATATTTCATCAGAGGGTGGTGTCTACTAACCCGAAGTACGGGGATGGGATGAAGACTGTGGACGGTGGCTGATATGGAGGATCACACTGAGGAGCTCATGTGAGGAAGAACCTAAGGAACAGGTGTTCCCAGGGTAATAGGGCCTGGGTAGAGGGAGGAGCCTGTGCCAGTCCCAGAGCAGGAGGCAATCAGGGAATCTGGGTCCCCTGGTCCTGGTGGCTGAAACACAGTGTGTGAGGGGGGACTGTGTGGGGAGGAAGACAGAGGGTGGGTAGGGTCCGGGGAGGCACAGGGCATGACAAGGACCATGCGTCTCATGGGCGGTGTGTGTCCATGCACGAGTTATCACCACCCAGACTGTCAGGCACATCGTAGTAGGAGAAGGAGGACACGTGAGGACCTAGGAGCAGCCAGGGCTCTCTGCCCCATCTGAACCCTGCTGCGTGTGACTGGACTCACCCTTACGGGAGGTTATCTCACAGGAATGTTCACTTGAACGTGTCCCCAGCAGATGACCCTCATTGCCATCTGACCTCTCCTGGCATGTGAGTGAGGAAACCCAACAGATCCACCAGGATCCACTCCTCCAGGCCCCGTGGATTCTAAAGCTCTTTGAGAGCAGACACAGAGACACTCTGGGATGGACCACTTTCACAGAGTGAAGGGGTAAACAATATCATCACGTAGATGTAAAAAACAGAAAGCATTCTTTAAAAATTCAAAATTCATTCATGATAAAAATTCACAGCAAATTTGGTACAGAAGTAATACACCTTTTATGACCAAGATGGCAGAAGAGGTAAAGGCTGTGCTACCTCCCTCATGACCACATCAAAGTACAACAAAACCACAGAGCACCCATCATGGGGAATCACCTGAAATCTAGCTGAACTGAGTCCTACACATGGAGACACACAACAAAGGCCACATTGAGACTGGGAGGAGGGATGGAGATACAGAGCAGGCGGATCCAACACCTACGAGTGGCAGTTTAGAGTCAGGAGGACCAACTCAGATGCAGAGGACCCTGGAGGAGTGAGGGATGTGAACCCCACACTGTGCTCCCCAGTCCAAGGTTCCTACAACTTACATCTGTGAGAACCGCCAGGATGGTGCTGAGCGACACAAAGAGTTGCGGGAGTTCTGGGCGTTTCTTAAATGGCTGCACAGGACTTATCACTTATGAACTCACTCTGAGTCTCAGCGCTGGGGCAGCAGCTTCAATAGTCCTGGGAACGTACAAGAGAGAGGGAGTCATTGGGCTTAAGGGTGAGGCCTGGAGAAACAGCTTTATCCAGACAAAAGTGTTGGCAGAAGCCATTGCTCCTTGGCTGAGCACTCCCCGCCTGACTGGAGACCCAGGCAAATGCCATATCTGAGTCTCTATCAACCTGGCCGACACCCATTGTTCTGCCCAGGTGATTCCTGGGACCCCACCCCTCCATCTGTGTGGGCCCACCCTAGCCACTTCCACTGGATTTTCCATACGAACAGCTCCCTATGGCCAATGCTGCGGGCTGTTTTCTAACGTTTCTCAAATATTCGCAAACCCCAAACAGGCAGCGATGGGCCTCGGTGTGCCCATGCTGTGACCCTGCTGACTTCTTGCTGAGCGGTCTCAAGCCTGGAGTCGGTACAGCCAGCCTCAGTTGATGTCTTGGCCTCTTGAGGCACTTCCAAGCCCAGTGAGAATTAGAATCCAACAGCTGATGTCACGCTACACAGACAATCTGAAAGAGATCCTTAAAGGCGAGGACGCCACCGTGGCTCATTCTATTCAACACAGAACGGGATGTTCCCGTCAGGATCTTTAGGCTAGAAAAGGAAATAAACCTCATCGAACTGCGAAAGGAGGAAGTTAAATGATCTCATTTTCCGTATGTGCAGATTGACCTAATCTTTATGCCGAAAATTCTCCACATTGAAGTAAATAATGGAACACAAAAGCAAATTCTAGAAAGTTGGGAAAGGCAAATCCTCAGACACAAAGGGCTTCCATTCCTTCACACTAACAACAAAACATCTCGTGGTTCTAGATAACATGCATGGCTGCCTCCCAGTGTTGGGGGGGAAAGATGGCGAGCACTGGCTGAACAACAAGGAGAATTTCAACCTAATGAATCACGATGCCCAGGTTGTGTGACCTCGGTCTTGATGGTATCAACACTTCATGTGCCAGAAATCTCTTCTCCAGTTGTGCACCTTGGTACATGTTCTGGCTGGCTCCCACCTGCAGTGGAATTACTGAAAGCAATCCCAAAAATTTCACACAGACATCAAGATTTCCAACGACAAATTTTCACAACCGAAACTTGGAACCTGCATCTCACCAGAATGTTCCTAATGTGACTGAGTTTCATTATCACTGTCGCCACAGCCACAGCGGGATCTGCTGTGGATTCTCTCCAGTTTTAGAGAAACCTGCTAGCGGATTAGGGCCCCCACATTCTGCGTTCTGGCAGATGGCGCTCGGGTCTTTCGGACGGTGGTGTGTTGAAATGATTGGCTGTTTCTAGTTAAACTGTTATACTTTGTAGGGCTGTGCCCACTGGAGACCTATAACGTGCGCAGGCTGTTGGGTCCTTTATTTGGGGGGACACCTGAGTATTCAGACCTCAGGGTCCAGCAATTGAGTTGTCACAGAGCACATATATTGAAAGGAATTTGCTGATTTACACTTAGTTCAGATAGCTTGTCACTGTGGCCATGTGTCATAAGAAAAATACATTTTCTCAGGTCTCTACATCTATAGGCTGAGAACTGGCTTTCTTCGTAGGGCCCAGGGACTGGGGACACTCCAACACCCTCAGCAGGTGCGGGGACTCACACGGAGCTGGACGCACTCATCAGAAGAGGACTCAGCACTGACCCGAGTGATCCCGAGTCACACGACATGCTGCGTTTTCTATCATGACGCTGAGGATGTAGCATGGACGTCATGTATGTGCGTGCGACTCCAACTGTGCACGTCATCATAGCGTGGCTGTGGCAACAGAGCTCTACCACAGTGAGACGACAACCGCAAAAGGACAGTCATCAGAAAACACAGATGTCAGAGGCGCAGACGGTGACACTGCAGTTGGGACAGACGCCTGCACTACACCTGTGACCCTGGTTCTCACACGTGCTCTCCGTGAGCACTAAAGGCAGCAGATCCCACACGCACTCACACAGGATGGGGACCTGCACCTCACTGGGCATGTCCCCTCTGTCCTGGAGGTGGCCCAGGGGAGAAGTGGGGTGCAGTGGGGAGCGTGCGGAACCACAAACATGAGCTCACTCTTATACACGTGAGCTCTCATCACGTATAAGCTCTCTGTGGTCCTGTTTGATCTCGTTCACCTGTGACACAGGTAAATGATATCGCGTCACATGACTTACGTGCATGAGTAAAACGAAATGAGATGAGGGTGCTAAGTGTGTAAGTAACACGTGTCACAGTTAAAGTCATAGTTCACCAACTGAGCTCATCGCCACCACGTGCCCAGAGACACCCACGCCCGCTCTGGGTCTCTGCCCTCTCTGTGGGTCCCCAGCCCAGGGTTCCTTATGCACTTGGGGCACATGCAAATAGGGCCCCTCGGCTGATAAAAGCCCGCCCAGCCCCGAGCCTGCAGCTCAGGGACAGGAGCCCAGCCCTGCCATTCCCAGGTGTCCCCGTTCCGGGATCAGGTCTGCACACGCACGCCGCACCATGGCGCTTGGGCTCAGCTGGGTGTTCCTCGTGGCTGTTTTACGAGGTGACTGACGGGGAGCGAGGGACACTGAGGACGTGAGTGGGTGTGAGTGAGGACAGGGGCGTGTGACGGTTTCCTGACCCGAACGTGTCTGTGTTCACAGGTGTCCAGTGTGCGGTGCAGCTGGTGGAGTCCGGGGGAGACGTGGTGCGGCCCGGGGGGTCTCTGCGACTCTCCTGTGTGGCCTCTGGGTTCACCTTCAGTAACCACTGGATGGCGTGGGTCCGCCAGGCCCCGGGGAAGGGGCCTGAGTGGGTTGGAGAAATTAAGGCCGATAGTAGTATCACAAATTATGGCAGTTCTGTGAAGGGCCGATTCACCATCTCCAGGGACAACGCCAAGAACATGCTGTATCTGCAGATGAGTAGCCTGAGGGCCGAGGACTCGGCCGTGTATTTCTGTGTGAGAGACACAGTGAGGGGACCCCAGTGTGAGCCCAGACACAAACCTCCCTGAGCATCTCCAGGGGGATCCAGACACCAGGTGGCACTCGGGAAAGGGGATGCTCAGGCCCAGGGGGCACTCAGTACCCAGAAAGCACAGAGATCTGCCCCAGCTGCAGGTGCAGAGGGTGGTGGGAAATGCCATTCTGTGGAGGGAAGAATTGTTCTCAGCGTTCTGAGCTGATCACAAAGACCACTCTTGCTTCCTTGTGTCTCTAATTT
This sequence comes from Cynopterus sphinx, assembly GCA_030015415.1. Lineage (NCBI taxonomy): Eukaryota > Metazoa > Chordata > Mammalia > Chiroptera > Pteropodidae > Cynopterus > Cynopterus sphinx. Next base: position 146,442 of record JAKZJJ010000039.1, read on the forward strand.
CTTCTCTCCTCCCTGTAAACAACAACGAGGGAGCCACGGTGTCTGCTGCAGACAACAGGTCAGCAGAGACGACGTGCCCTTCTCACCAGGCACACTCGGAAGCTGTGAGCAAGGGTTATATCCAACACACGAAGCAGGACTGAGTCAGGACTCACCCGCAGAGGGGCGTTTACAAAACCACGTCAGGACGGGGACAAGATGGGGTAAGTGTATTTCAGGAGCTAGACAGAAGAGATCTTGAGTGTTACTGTCGGTACAAACATTTAAGAATATTGTTTTCTCCTTTGTATTCACTCGCATCATCTAAAAATGTCATTTAGGCTGACATGGCACACAGCGAGGTCGCTCCAGAAAATGAGTCTGTATTGAACTAAGCACCTCTGCTCACACTTGCCCTTAGGAAGGATGCAAAATCTGAAAGGTGAGGCCACTGTGCTCATGTCCTATTCTCTGACCTCAAAGGTGAGTCTTTCCTCCCAACGTCTGTGATGGAAGGAAAGGGGTCTTGGTCACGGGCCTGCATCACGCAGCCTGTGGGGCTCAGAGTGACCACGGAGCACCCGTCGCTTCCACAGTCTCGAAACTGGACCGTGGTGGCTTGAGCCCTCAGTGTAACCAGAATGAAAGACACTTTCTTGTTCAGGATCACGTTAGAGATGCCAGAGTCATTGTTCAGCACTGGACTGATGGGAATGCAGGAGGAGGAATTGGGCATTGCACAGAGGTGTACATGGAGCCCTCGCTGTCACGTCATTCTTAATTTCTGACGTGGGTCCCCTCCTATGATTCTGCCCTGGGCCCTGACATCGCACAGTCGATCTGCTGTTGTTCATTCAGACCCCAACACAGTCATCACTGTAAATGCTCCTCACACCCGGGGAGGCTCCCAGTAAGAGGGTGGGTGCAAGCGGTGTGACCAGGGTGGTGAGGGTTCAGACGAGGGACCCCATGTGTTTGGTCTTGTCTCTGGTTCCTGGTTTAACAGAGGAAGGAGCACTTTGAGCTTCCCACAGTCATGGCCTGATGTTTACCCTGAAGGGCAATCTCTGCGCAGGCCTCATGGGGTGGCCCAGCGCCCCTAATACAAGCTGAACGAGGACTGGTCATTTTACCCAAGAGGCCATTTCACTCTACCCCGTAGGCCTCCCTCATCCCCCCATGTTCACTCCTGGATAAATAGTGTTGTCGCCTTCATCACAGAGAAACAAGTCGTATGGAGGGAGAAGACTTCACACCATGGACACACAGGTTGATAGCAACCCCCACCCAGCCCTCGGGCACACGCCCCCTACTCCACACAGCAAAGCCTGACCTCGGCTGAAACCAGACGGGAGCCGACAGAGTGTAGGTGGAAGTGAGTTTGCCAGTCGTTTTCCTGCACCCCCGTCCCTGCCCTCATAAGGGATGCTCGACACTATGGCAGCACGGCGGGCTGGCCGTCTTTCCCCCCTCCAAGCTTGGATTAGCACTCAGTTCACGCCTCCATCCTGGATCGAGCTCTCCTCTCACACGGTCCTCAGAGCCGCAGGAGGCACCAACCACGCCCGCCCTTTGCTTAGAAACCTGCACAGCTGAATCCCACTGTCACTGCTCACGGCTCCACCTTCCACGTCACCTGAGAATCCCAGCGAGCCATGCTCTCTGGCACGTGGTGACACCATCACCTTTTCTCCAGATCCAGGGACCTGTTCTCATGTCCATGGACACCGCCCAGGATAGTTCTCAGTGTCCACGCTACAACCCTCGTGGTCCTTGTGACTGTGTGTGCCTTCTCCCAGAGTGTGAGAGCTTTTCCAGGCTCCCCCGTCCTCTCTCTGAGCTCCCCTCACAATCACCTGTAACACCCCTCTGGGCAGCGTGGAATGTTCCAGCAGGAACTGAAAAGTCTCCCACCTCCTACCAATCACCTGGTTCACGTCCACGTACACCTTTTTCAGCTTCTACCAGCAGCACGCACTTCTCAGGACCTCAGACTTTGTCATGTGCTCAATCAGGAGACACATAATTTCAGAGGCACAGGGGGTGACACTGCACGTGGGACCGACACCTGAACTATACCTGTGACCCCGGTTCCAGCATGTGCTCTCCGTGAGCACTAAAGGCAGCAAATGCCACACGCGCTCACAGAAGACAGAGAACTGCACCTCACCGGGCACATCCCCTCTGTCCTGGAGATAGCCCAGAGGAGCAGTGGGGTGCAGTGGGGAGAGAGAGGGGCCACACACATGAGCTCACCCTTACACACATGAGCACTCATGACATATAAGCTCCCTGTGGTCCTCTTTGGCCCCGTTCACCTGTGACTCAGGTAAATGATATCACATCACATGACTTGCGTGCCTGAGTAAAACGAAATGAGATGAGGGTGCTCAGTGTGTAAGTAACACGTGTCACAGTAAAAGTCACAGTTCACCAACTGAGCTCATCGCCACCACGTACCCAGAGACACCCACGCCTGCTCTGGGTCTCTGCCCTCTCTGTGGGTCCCCAGCCCAGGGCTCCTTATGCACTTGGGGCACATGCAAATAGGGCCCCTCGGCTGATAAAAGCCCGCCCAGCCCCGAGCCTGCAGCTCTGGGACAGGAGCCCAGCCCCGCCATTCCCAGGTGTCCCCGTCCCGGGATCAGGTCTGCACACGCACGCCGAACCAAGGCGCTTGGGCTCAGCTGGGTGTTCCTCATGGCTGTTCTACGAGGTGACTGACGGGGAATGAGGGACACTGAGGACGTGAGTGGGTGTGAGTGAGGACAGGAACGTGTGACGGTGTCCTGACCCGGACGTGTCTGTGTTCACAGGTGTCCAGTGTGTGGTGCAGCTGGTGGAGTCTGGGGGCGACGTGGTGCGGCCCAGGGGGTTTCTGCGACTCTCCTGTGTGGCCTCTGGGTTCACCTTCAGTGACTACTACATGAGCTGGATCCGCCAGGCCCCGGGGAAGGGACTCGAGTGGGTCGCATACATTAATACTGGTGGTGGCAGCACCTACTACGCGGACGCCGTGAAGGGTTGATTCACCGTCTCCAGAGACGACGCCAAGAACACGCTGTATCTGCAGATGAGCAGCCTGAGGGCCGAGGACTCGGCCGTGTATTTCTGTGCGAGAGACACAGTGGGGGGACCCTGGGGTGAGCCCAGACACAAACCTCCCTGAGGGAGCCGGGAGGGGGAGCTGCGGGGGCCCATCATGTCCCCAGGGGGCGCTCAGGTCCCACACAGCACAGCACCCATGACCAACCCCACAGCAGGTGCAGAGGGAGGTGGGAAGGGGCATCCTTGGGGAGCAGCGATTTCCTCCAAACGTTCTCGCCGGCCCCAGGGACAACTCTTGTTTCTTCCTGTCACTCTAGATGTGGACAATCTCACTAGAGACATCAAATGAAGAAGTGAACAGTCTCTCACAGATGACCTGTGACTGGTGATTAGGGACCTTCCCTCTGTGTGTCCTGTTTTGTTTCCTGACAGAGACCCCCTGAGGGCTCGTCCTCCTGAGGCTGAAAACGTTTCCCACACAGAGACACAGACAGTGCCGAGACCTGTGTGCGAGCTCAGGCTCTGCCCCCACAGACACACGCTGTCCCCATATGGGCCCGTCCCCCAGTAAGGAGGTCCCCGGGGGGAGAACTACGGGGCATTTGTCAGGTCCACAGTCCTGAAGCAGGACGTCTGGTGGCAGGAGCCCTCTGTGTAACCAGAATGAAAAGACACTTTCTTGTTCAGAGTCAGGTTGGAGATGCCGCAGTCGTTGTCCAGCCACTGAGGGAGGAGACACAGGAACAGAAATCCTGCACGTCTCAGAAGTGCATGCGGAGCCCTCGCTGTCACTTCATCCTTAATTTTCGACGTGGGTTTCCTCCTATGATTCTACACTGGGCCCCGACATCGTACACTCTGTCGGCTGTTGTGTCTTCAGACCCCATCACAGTAAATCCTCCCCACACCCGGGAATGCTCCCAGTAAGCGGGTAGGTGCCGGCAGAGTGACCAGGGTGATGAGGGTTCAGGATAGGGACCCCGTGTGTTTGGACTCTCTCTGGTTCCTGATCCATAGAGGAAGGAGATCTTTGAGCTTCCCACAGTCATGGCCTCCTCTTTACCCTGAAGAACAATCTCTGCCCAGGCCTCATGGGGTGGCCCAGAAGCCCTAATGGAAGCTAAAAACGATTGATCGCTCTACCGCATAGGCCACCTCAGCTGGTTTGATCTCCTTAGGGAAGTGAGTCTCTCTAGCGCACCCACATTGTGTCCTGGATAACTGGGTTTCTCTCCTTTATCAAGAGAAATGAATCCTATAAATAAAAAAGGAATTCACATCCCGGACCCACTCGTCTGTAGAAGTCCCATTCATCACAATGTGATCCAGCCCCCACACGCACACCCCATAAGAAAGCCTCAGCCTGAGCCGAAACACAGTGGGGAGATGAACCCGGACTTAGCGAGGAAGTGGGTGCTCGACCATGATGTGCCCAGGGTCTAATGAAGTGCTCCTGAGGGGACAAATGTGTGCCCCAGGCCTGTCCCCGAGGTCCACAGTAGAGGATGAAGGACACAACTTCTTTTTTATATGAAATGGAGACGGCTATGACAAGGTGCTGCTGTTGAGATGCATCATTCACCCTCTAAATCGTGTGTTTGTGTATTTCGTCACCTTCTCTTTATTATGAGGTTTTCAGAGATTTAGAAAGATTTCCAGAAGGAGAGAGACGTGCACTCATGACATCACCAGTTCTTAGATATGGCACAGGTGCTACCTGGCACACGCCTTTCACATGCACACGAACACCAAGGGCACCCGCCTATGTCTGCCCGCACACCCTGGGACACGAGGACCCTCTGCCTCCATCATCCCAGGCCCAGTGCCGGGCACCTGAAGAAGCACGTCCAGCTCTGAGTCTAACGAAGTATCCCCACGAGTCAGGCACAGCTCCTCACCCACCTTCACCTCAGCACCAGGAAACCCCAGAAAAGCACGGGTCCAAAGTCCCTCTCCCTTCACTACGTGTCTCCTGACACCCTGGTGTCTTCCCTGTGGCCCCTGGTAGCATCCAACCTCCTGTCTCTAGGACCTGTGACGGGATAAACTCTTTTGCCTGAGCCGCTCCTAGGTCTTGCTTATGGCCACACCGGACTGACATCTCCTAATGGAATCCAACACCTGGCACCAGAACCGGAAGGTCCAGTACTGACGGGGGCACTTAGAGTGAGGAGGGCGGCAGGTCATGAGCACGTGTGTCTGAGACACCAACGACCCCACCGCCGACATCCACAGGGCCCCTGACCTCCGTCAGAATAGAGGAGGGAGAAGCCCAAGGCCGGAGAGCAGGATGCATGCTCTCCAGGACCGAGGCCGACGGCCGACACGGAGACGGAGACTGTCTGAAGCCCCGACTGCCACCTCATTCTGTGACCTTCATTACCACTGAGGCGTCTCTGACAGTTGCCGACACTTGTCATCCGGTCATGATGATCAGGACTGTGTGGCCCTGGCGGACGGGACGACACAGACCTATTTACCAGAACATGCGGGACCTCAAATGAGCCGCGTCTTTCAGGCTAAGACATGGAGGGCTTGGATCTTCAAGGACCAGGATGCTCGTCTCTATCCGCATAGATGTCCTTCAGCCTCGAATTTCCATTTCAAGAAAATTGACACTGAGCTCCCACGGTGCAAAACGCAACCAAAATTTCTACCTTACACGAAGTTCCCACAGGACACGTAAAGACGATCTACGACTCAACACAAAGTCGGACCACCCGCAGTGTGACGTGCTCAGCATCGACAATGAGGGGTCTGCACGCCTGGCGCGGGTTCGGGCAGTTACGTAAGCCCGTGGGAAGCCATCAGTGCCTGAAGGAGCAGAAGATGGAAAGGACTGTCCTTCCTTGGGGGCTGGAGTTACAGCAAAGTCGACGCCAAATACCATTTGAGTGGAATCATGAGACCTGACATTTAGATGCCGCGAACGGAGTAAATCTGTTGGTGACCGGAATGTGGCTGGACATGGGGGAAGTCACTTCCATATTCACGACAAATAAGCGTCAGGTTTCTTAATGGCGACCTGCGGAACGAGCCCATCCCGCGGGGCTGTGTTAGGAAAGGCTGGACCTCCTCTGGCGTGTTTTAATGCATCTGAGCGACCACTTGCTCTCCCCTCACAGGCTGAGGTGCGGTACATTCAAGAGAGGAGACCCCACTGGCCCCACACACCCCAGGGAACCTCACCCGGTCCCTCCCCACTTATGGGGCGCAGGCTGCCCACATGCAAATTCCTCCTCCGGCCCCGGGTTAAAGCCTGTCTGGGCCGTGGACGCTCACAGCTCTCCCCTCACACAGGACTCAGGTCTCTGGGGAAGCAGCGCTGTGGTCGAGGCGAAGATGAGACTGTGGGGCCTGCTCCTGTGCCTGGCGACAGCCCCCCGAGGTGAGTGTCTCACACGTCAGACAGGGGTCTGTGCGATGGCTGTGACCACATGTGACTAACGGGCTCTACTCTCCGTGTCCCCAGGTGTCCTGTCCCAGGTGAAGCTGCAAGAGTCGGGCCCAGGCCTGGTGAAGCCCTCAGAGACCCTCTCGCTCACCTGCACCGTCTCGGGGTTCTCCTTAAGCAGCTATGGTGTGCACTGGGCCCGCCAGGCTCCGGGAAAGGGGCTGGAGTGGGTCGGTGCTATATGGGGTGATGGAAGCACAAGCTACAACCCAGCTCTGAAGTCCCGACTCGGCATCACCAGGGACACATCCAAGAGCCAGATTTTCCTCAAACTGAACTCCGTGACCAGCGAGGACACGGCCATGTATTTCTGTGCGAGACACACAGTGAGGGGACCCCGGGGTGAGCCCAGACACAAACCTCCCTGAGGGAGCCCGGAGGGGGAGCTGCGCGGGCCTGTCAGGTCCCCGGGGGGCGCTCAGGTCCCACACAGCACAGCACCCATGACCAGCCCCGCAGCAGGTGCAGAGGGAGGTGGGAAGGGGCGTCCTGCTGGGAGCAGCGATTTCCTCTCAGCGTTCTCGCTGGCCCCAGGGACAACTCTTGTTTCTTCCTGTCACTCTAGATGAGGACAATCTCACTAGAGAGAACAAACGAAGAGATGAACAGTCTCTCACAGATGACGTGTGACTGGTGATTAGGGACCTTCCCTCTGTGTGTCCTGTTTTGTTTCCTGACAGAAACCACCGGAGGCTCGTCCTCCCTGAGGCTGGAAACGTTCCCCACACAGACACACAGACATTGCAGAGACCTGTGTGCGAGCTCAGGCTCTGCCCCCACAGGCACACAATGTCCCCACATGGGCACTCTCTTCAACAGGACACATGGCCCCAGGCATAGGGTCAGCCCCAGGACTCCACGTAATGCCCTTTCTGTCCTGCCCACATCACATGACCCTCAGGGTCTACACTTCCTTGGATGGATTTGGAAACCCCCCCAAACGACCAGGGGTCTCCTACTGTCCTAACGTCACTAAGTCTGTCCTACACACTGAGCTCCATGGAGCCCAGCTCAGTCTCCCGCCTCCACCTTGGCTGGTCACAAAGGAGAGATGAGGTAAACACTGTGCACCCACGTGGCCACACTTCATCTCCTGTCGTCCCTATAACACGTCTGTCCATATGCGGACCCCCAGACAGGTTGTCCTCTGGGGTCTAATGTGACTTACTTAGCAACGTGTCATGCACACATGTGATTCAAGGTCACACAGGCACTTCTGAAGGACCAGTCTGGGGCAGGTGGGGCCACAGCTGGCTGCTGACCCATGGGCACCGCTAAGAACTCAGAAACCTCATGAAAGAAGGGGTCCTGATGGACCAACATGCACAGGGCACAACCTAACACCTCCCTGTGCCCATGGTGGGCCTGGGATCAGGGAACACGGTGGATGTGCCCGTCACGACTCACGTCTCCTCCTTTTACACCTCCAGTTCCAGTGGTGACACCCCCACTCCATGACCTCACTGCCCCTTTCCAGCCTCCCCAACGCCCTGTTTTAAACACCAGCACCGAGAAGCCAGGTTACAGGGTAATGACGTTGAAGAACCACACTCCATCCTAGGAGCCCACAATGGAACTGAAAATTCCCGTCTTTCCTCAAGCAAAATCAGGAACTCTCACACACCCCTCCCAAGTGTCATACCCGTTTCAGAACCAAATATCAGTCTCAGGTCCAAATCTCAACGAAATATCATCTCATGGGATATAGGGGGAAGGGGGCGCGTGATTCAATCTGAGACTGCAATCCCCTCCAACGGGGAGCCTACCAAACAAGATGAAGTATGAGCATCCAACATGCGAGGAGGGGCCGGCATAGGGTGAAATCCCCATTCCACGATGGTTAAAGAGGAGAGAGGGAAGGCGGGAAGGGCGCCAGGCTGACCCAGACACTACCGAGGCAAGGCCTGCGACGGTAGGTGGAGACGATCGTCTTCGGCCGGATGCATCTGTCAGCACCAGGGAAGGGGCTGCCTGGTGGTCACAAGCCCTAGCTGGGGCCTCCCTGCACAGGATGGGGGGTGAGTGACGCTAACACTATATCAAAAATTGAATCCAACATCAAATGGTGTCCCTGAGGGAGCATCCTGAAGTCAGGGCACGGACATTTCATACCTTCCTAGAAACACTGCGAGGCCATGCCCTCCGAGCCCAGAGATGACCCCCCTGCAGCATGCGGACTGAGCTGCAGGGGGCAATCAGGACCCACCCTCAGGGGTTTTGCACCCAAGTAGGGGCAGAGGGCACGGGGCAGGGGATTTCTCCAAGGGCCTGGGGCTTCCTCTTTACAAAAAAGATTTAAATTTAGAAATAGCCAGTGACCGTTGAAGCAAACACAGCTGTTCTGTTCTGTCAGGACCATTTGCCAATCTCGAAAACACACTGAGAACCACACACCAAGGGGCAGGCCTGGGGCTTCTAGACACTGAAGGTGTGGAGCGGGTGGCAGGGTGTGTTTGACCATGTGTGGCATGTGAGAGACACCCTGGCCCAGGAAGACGAGGTGAGACCTCAGAGCCCAGACGCATCCAGTCACCCCGCGTCACTCAAGAAGGACGCGCTGAGAGGAGACGTCCTGTCAGACTCGTTCCTCAGCGGGAAAAGCTCTGACTGCACAGAGCCTAGGACCTGGCGGGGACACATGTCCCCCAACAAGAATTTGAACTGTGGCCATCAGGTGCCCACTGTCCAAAACCCTGTGTCATCAACTTCTCTCAGGTGGGGCCAAGTCTTCAGCTATGAATGCTCCGCCTCATGAATATGCAAATGAGCCGAGGTGCCCTAGGTTAAGTAGGACCTGTCTGTGTCCTCACAGCACCCAGCCTCAGGCCTTCCCCCACTGAGGCCCTCTCAGCACCGCCCTCAGCATGGCCTGGAGCTGGACATCCTCCTCCTGGTGGCAGTGGTGACAGGTAAGGGGATCCCCAGCCCCGGCTGATGAGGGCACCAGGGCCAGTCGGGGCTCCGCACCGACCGCTGTCTCCTCTCCACAGGTGTCCACGCCCAGGTCCAGCTGGTGCAGTCTGGGGCCGAGGTGAAGAAGCCTGGGGCCTCCGTGAAGCTCTCCTGCAAGGCCTCCGGATACACCTTCACTAACTATGGTATGCAATGGGTGCGACAGGCACCAGGTCAAGGGCTTGAGTGGATGGGAATAATTGATCCTGAAAATAGTGGGACAAGCTACGCGCAGAAGTTCCAGGGCAGAGTCACCATCACCGCAGACACGTCCACCAGCACAGCCTACGTGGAGCTGAGCAGGCTGAGCCCTGAGGACACGGCCACATATTTCTGTGCGAGACACAGTGTGACGACCCACATCCTGAGAGTGAAAGAAACCCTGAGGAAGAGGGCAGCTGTGTGGGGCTGAGGAAGGAAGGGGATCGTGTCCTCTGACATCCTTACACAGAGACAGAAACCGGACACTATGTGTGACACTCTCGCGAGCACACCCGAAATTCAGTGTAGGGTCACGAGTTCAGGGGTCCTGTGGGAAGATGCAGGGACAGGGTTTCCTGACAGGGCCCTGTCACTTGTCATGGCTTCTGCAGAGGGCACAGGTGCACCCCCTGGTCTCTGGGTGAGGGGAGTTACTTCGGGCATCGTCTGGGATTACGTGTTGATGTTAGATCCAGCCAATCCTCCCACTTTTCTTTGTTTCTGAAACACCGAACTGTGCTGGGGTGAGGTAAGTTTATAAAGTGACACTGTATCCTTCTTGTCCTCGCATCCCATTTCTCTCTGCCTTTTTCCGGTAGAACCCCGTGGCTCTATTAGTCATCTTTCTGGTAACCCAGGAATCCGATATCTGGCAAGATGTCTAACGATCATGGAATGGCCGAGATCCATTTTCAATGACACGCTTATATGTTCCAAGCAGAGCGTCTCTAACAGCCCCTGACCTTTCACACTCACCCCCAGGCCACTGCCGTGGAGCACATCCCAACGTCCCCCAGAGCTCACTCATTAGAACGACGTGAAGCCCAAAATACCAAAAAGCATTGTCTTCAACGTCCCAAGTGTGATCTCTGACTCTGGAGTCAGTGGGGATTCGGGGGCAGCATCCCAGGCAGAATCCTCTCCAGCTGCCGACCTGCGGTCCTAAGACCAGGGACCTCATTCTAACCCCATGGGCTTGTGTCTCAGCCCAGCATCTCGTCCCGATGGACACTCAGGGCTCGTTTCCTGTGTGATCTGTGGCTTCTGTTCATGGGGCAGTTTTCAAGTGAACTTTTTACATTTATCCTCCTCCACTAACCCCTCACATTTCTGATTATGAAAGGTGTTTTGGGATTTTTTTTCTTTGTAATGAGGGACATATTTCTCACCTGCACAAAATAGCCACGAAAGAGTCAGGATTGAGTCTGGCAGTTTTCACCAGGCTCAGAGTCCTGAGAATGCTTGGGGACACCCCTGAACCCTTTCCAATCGGACTCAGAGACAAGACCCTTGTGGGGTCCCAAACACATGACACTTTTGTGGCTCCTCAGGCCATACAGAGACCAGGCTTTTTCAGGACATAAAACCCATTGGATTCCACCTCTGACTCTCATGATGTCAAACGTGCACCAACATGTCAGCGCGGATCCTGCGTTCGTTTACGTAATTCAGTCCTTTTTCTTTAGGATTTTCCCCGTGATTTCTCTTACATATTTTGTCCTTAAAAATAGCGGGGGTGGTGTCTGTGCTGTAACTCTCATGACTCAGGAGGTTCAGTTGGGCCTCAGGTTGGCACCTTCAGGCACATTGGGAGAGGCTGATGGGACTGTCCCCCTCCTCACTGCACTGCACGGCCCTGTCGTCCTCTGTGGGGACACGCTGGGAAGGCAAACAACTCTTCATACCAAGTGGACACGTTGTCTGAGGAACCTTAGGTGCTATGGAGTACGCACCTGGTGCAGCTCCAACTATCCCTGGGTCAGCACCTTCAGGTGTGCTTCAGGGAGGACCTGCAGAGGGGACCCTCGGGTGTGCTGTGTGATCTGGACACCATCAGTTGAGGGGACTCACTGAGCAGGACACAGGACTTGGGGAAGCCACAGGGACGGCCAGTCTGGACGTCTCGGGAACACCTGAAGCTGCTGTTCCCCGTGGGAATCCGACCCGATCTCGGGGGTTTGGTTCGGTCCAGACCAGGTTATTGAGGATAAATCCCTGAGTCAGAGGACATGGGTGACAATTATAATAAACACAGGAGAGTCCCTTGACGGCAACAACTGGATTAGTGGAGACTGAGGAAAGGGAGAGCGGAGCCCGGCCGTGTTTCCACCGGGAACTGAGCATTGCCCGGAGCGTTCTCTGAGTTTCAGTAGAAGCAGGTTCACGTCACCAAAGACACATACAGAAGGGGCCTGGTGAAGGCCTGATGGAAAGCAGTTTTATGGATGGATTACAATTAAAAAATTATTTTTTATTATTTTTGAGTAAGTGGTACATCGGTTCGACATTTATGCAGTTTATGAAATGCTCTTTCTAGTTGCCTTTTCTCTCCTGGGGCTCACCATCGAGCTACCATGTCCAGGCTAACTGCCTTTTCTACGCCATGTTCCTCAACCCCATGTCCATCTATCAACCACTGATTGGTACTTCTTTACCCCTCACCCCATGGTCAATGTGGATTAACTTCTGGGATGCCAGGTTGGTACACAATCTGCCAGTGAATTAATGTGACGCATCACATGAGCAAATCAAAGGACAAAGAGCATATGATCATGTCAATGGACGCAGAGAAACCATTTGTCAAAATCCAGCCTCCGTTCATGATGAAACCTCTCAGCAAAGTGGAAATAGGGGGACGTACCTCAACCTAATGAGGCCCCATGTGAGGACAACCCGACAGTGAACGTCACACTCAATGGGGAAAGGCCAAAAGCGTTTTCCTTAAGATCAGGAACAAAGAAGCGTGTCCGCTTCCACCACTGCTAATCAAGATGGTGTTGGAAGTCTCCGCCACAGCATCAACACCAGAAAGAGAAATGAAAGGTGTCTGAACTGAAAAGGGAGAAGCAACGTCTCCTTATTCATGGATGACATGGTACGACATGGAGAGAACTTAAAGAATCCACCAGGAACTATGGGGTGGATTCCTGTGGCTGAGAAATTCCACTGCGTGTCGTTAGGAAAACACCCCACTTGGGGAGAAGATGCTGAGGGCAGTGGAGTCCATGGTGAAGACGACCACAGATGCGGCACCTTGACGGCTCGCATCCTGGATCACACACGGCCTTCTGCGCCCTCGCTGGGGGAAGGGCTCCCTGACATCTGGGACACTGGGTTTTGGATGGTTACCTGTTGTGACTTTTGCTCCTTCTAGGGCTGTGCCCTCTGGACTCCGATCACAAGGGCAAGGAGATCATAATCCCATATTTTTCTGGGGCACCTGAGTATTCAGATCTCAGGGTGCACCATCTGTGATGTCCCAGAGCAGATACGTTGAAGGGAATTTACTGATTTGTACTTAGTGCAGCTTGTCATCACTGTGGCTGTGTCATAATAACAAAAACAGAGCTCTACCATAGTGAGACGACGACCTTACAAGGGCAGTCATCAATAGACACAGATGTCAGAGAAACAGAGGGTGGCACTGCAGGTGGGACAGACGCCTGCACTACACCTGTGACCCCGGTTCTCGCACGTGCTCTCCGTGAACACTAGAAGGCAACAATCCCACATGCGCTCACACAGGATGGAGACCTGCACCTAACTGAGCACGTCCCCTCTGTCCTGGAGGTGGCTCAGGGGAGCTGTGGGGTGCAATGGGGAGCGTGCGGGGCCAGACACACGAGCTCACCCTTACACACGTGAGCTCTCATCACAGATAAGCTCTCTGGGGTCCTGTTTGGCCTCTTTCACCTGTGACTCAGGTAAATGATATCGTGTCACGAGACTTACGTGCATGAGTGAAACGAAATGAGATGAGGGTGCTCAGTGTGTAAGTAACACGTGTCACAGTAAAAGTCACAGTTCACCAACTGAGCTCATCGCCACCACGTGCCCAGAGACACCCACGCCTGCTCGGGTCTCTGCCCTCTCTGTGGGGCCCCAACCCCAGGGCTCCTTATGCAGTCGCGGCACATGCAAATAGGGCCCCTCGGCTGATAAAAGCCCGCCCAGCCCCGAGCCTGCAGCTCTGGGACAGGAGCCCAGCCCCGCCATTCCCAGGTGTCCCCATCCCTGGATCAGGTCTGCACACGCACGCCGCACCATGGCGCTTGGGATCATCTGGGTGTTCCTCGTGGCTGTTTTACGAGGTGACTGACGGGGAACGAGGGACACTGAGGACGTGAGTGGGTGTGAGTGAGGACAGGGACGTGTGAGGGTGTCCTGACCCGGACTTGTCTGTGTTCACAGGTGTCCAGTGTGAGGTGCAGCTGGTGGAGTCTGGGGGCGACGTGGTGCGGCCCGGGGGGTCTCTGCGGCTCTCCTGTGTGGCCTCTGGGTTCACCTTCAGTAGCTACGCGATGAGCTGGGTCCGCCAGGCCCCGGGGAAGGGGCTCGAGTGGGTCTCAGCCATTAGTAGTGGTGGCAGCACCTACTACGCGGACGCCGTGAAGGGCCGGTTCACCGTCTCCAGGGACAACGCCAAGAACACGCTGTATCTGCAGATGAGCAGCCTGAGGGCTGAGGACTCGGCCGTGTATTTCTGTGCGAGAGACACAGTGAGGGGATCCCAGGGTGAGCCCAGACACAAACCTCCCTGAGGAAGACAGGAGGGGGAGCTGCGCGGGCCCATCAGGTCCCCAGGGGCCGCTCAGGTCCCACACAGCACTGCACCCATGACCAGCCCCGCAGCAGGTGCACAGGGAGGTGGGAAGGGGCGTCCTGCTGGGAGCAGCGATTTCCTCCCAACGTTCTCGCTGGCCCCAGGGACAACTCTTGTTTCTTCCTGTCACTCTAGATGCGGATAGTCTCACTAGAGACAGCAAACGAAGAAGTGAACAGTCTCTCACAGATGACGTGTGACTGGTGATTAGGGACCTTCCCTCTGTGTGTCCTGGTTTGATTCCTGACAGAGACCCCCTGAGGGCTCGTCCTCCCTGAGGCTGGAAACGTTCCCCACACAGAGACACAGACAGTGTAGGGACCCGTGGGTGAGCTCAGGCTCTGCCCCCACAGACACACGCTGTCCCCACACCAGCCCTCCCTTCAGAAAGGAGGCCCACAGGGGGAAAACCACGGGGCATTTGTCAGGTCCACAGTCCTGAAGCAGGACCTCTGGTGGCAGGAGCCCTCAGTGTAACCAGAATGAAAAGACACTTTCTTGTTCAGAGTCAAGTTGGAGATGCCGCAGTCGATGTCCAGCCACTGGGGGAGGAGACACAAGAACAGGGATCGTGCACGTCTCAGAAGTGCATGCGGAACCCTCGCTGTCACATCCTTAATTTTCGACGTGGGTTTTCTCCTGTGATTCTGCACTGGGCCCCTACATCGTACAGTCCGTCGGCTGTTGTACCTTCAGACCCCATCACAGTAAATCCTCCCCACACCCGAGAATGCTCCCAGTAAGCGGGTAGGTGCCGGCAGAGTGACCAGGGTGATGAGGGTTCAGGAGAGGGACCCCGTGTGTTTGGACTCTCTCTGGTTCCTGATCCATAGAGGAAGGAGCTCTTGGAGCTTCCCACAGTCATGGCCTCCTCTTTACCCTGAAGAACAATCTCTGCCCAGGCCTCATGGGGTGGCCCAGAAGCCCTAATGGAAGTAAAAAGGATCGATCGCTCTACCGCATAGGCCACCTCAGCTGGTTTGATCTCCTTAGGGAAGTGAGTCTCTCTAGTGCACCCACATTGTGTCCCGGATAAAATGCGTTTCTCTCCTTTATCAAGAGAAATGAATCCTATAAATAAAAAAGAAATTCACATCCCAACCCACTCGTCTGTAGCAGCCCCATCCATCACTCAGTGATCCAGCCCCCACACGCACACCCCATATGAAAGCCTCAGCCTGAATCAAAACACAGTGGGAGATGAACCCGGACTTAGCGAGGAATTGGGTGCTCGACCATGGTGTACCCAGGGTCTAATGAGGAGCTCCTGAGGGAACAACTGTGTGCCCCAGGCCTGTCCCCAAGGTCCAGAGTGGAGAATGAAGGACAAGACTATTTTTTGTATGAGATGGGGACCTGCTATGACAAGGTGCTGCTGTGGAGATGCATCATTCACCCCCTGAATCCTGTGTTTGTGTATTTTGTCACCTTATCTTTATTATGAGGTTTTTAGAGATTTAGAAAGATTTCCAGAAGGAGAGAGACGTGCCCTCATGACAGCACCAGTTCTTAGATACGGCACAAGTGCTAGCCTGGCACACCTTTCACACGCATGCGAACGCCAAGGGGACCCGCCTATGTCTGCCCGCACACCCCGGACACGAGCCTCCTCTGCCTCCGTCATCCCAGGCCCAGCGCCGGGCACCTGGAGCAGCACGTCCAGCTCTGAGTCTAACGAAGTATTCCCAAAGTCAGGCACTGCTCCTCACCCACCTTCACATCAGCACCAGGAAACCCCAGGAAAGCACGGGTCCGAAGTCCCTCTCCCTTCACTCTGTGTCTCCTGACACCCTGGTGTCTTCCCTGTGGCCCCTGGTAGCATCCAACCTCCTGTCTCTAGGACCTGTGACGGGATAAACTCTTTTGCCTGAGCCGCTCCTGGGTCTTCTTAATTGCCACACCGGACTGACATCTCCTAACGGAAATCCAACAACTGGCACCAGAACAGGAAGGTCCAGTACTGACGGGGGCACTTAGAGTCCCCCTGACAGCCTGCCTTCACCGCTGGCTGTGGGGTCAGGCCCGCCATCTGGGAAGGCTCGGGGACAAGTGGACACTTTGTTCACAGCTTGGTGCCGCTCTCTTTATCCTCCTCAGGGACTGTCAGGGCTTCGTGTCCTCAATGGGGGACAAGGTGGTGACCTTCTCGGGTCATGGTGTTCTGTGGTCTGAGATCGGACCAGGGTCCTGTGTAGCTGGTGCTCAGCCTCGGGGTCCTCCCTGAGCAGAGAGGAGAGGGGACAGGCTCAGCTCTGCCCTGGGACAGCTTCAATTACTTCCAATCCCGGTGTCAAATGGCCGGGGGTTGTTCCCACCCCGACTAGGGATCAGAACAGACGGTGGGGAGTGAGGAGGGCGGCAGGTCATGAGCACGTGTGTCTGAGACACCAATGACCCCACCGCCGACATCCACAGGGCCCCTGCCCTCCGTCAGAATAGAGGAGGGAGAAGCCCAAGGCCCGAGAGCAGGACGCAAGCTCTCCGGGACCGAGGCCGAAGGCCGACACGGAGACGGAGACTGTCTGCAGCCCCGACTGCCACCTCATTCTGTGACCTTCATTACCACTGAGGCGTCTCTGACAGTTGCCGACACTTGTCATCCGGTCATGATGATCAGGACTGTGTGGCCTGGTGGACGGACGACACAGACCGATTTACCAGAACATGCGGAACCTCGGATGAGCCACGTCATTCAGGCTAAGACATGGAGGGCTCGGATCTTCAAGGACCAGGATGCTCGTCTCTATCCGCATAGATGTCCTTCAGCCTCGAATTTCCATTTCAAGAAAATTGACACTGAGCTCCACAGTGCAAAACGCAACCAAAATTTCTACCTTACACGAAGTTCCCACAGGACACGTAAAGACGATCTACGACTCAACACAAAGTCGGACCACCCGCAGTGTGTCGTGCTCAGCATCGACAACGAGGGGTCTGCACGCCTGGTGCGGGTTCGGGCAGTTACGTAATCCCGTGGGAAGCCATCTGGGCCTGAAGGAGCAGAAGATGGAAAGGACTGTCCTTCCTTGGGGGCTACAGTTACAGCAAAGTCGACGCCAAATACCATTTGAGTGGAATCATGAGACCTGACATTTAGATGCCGCGAACGCAGTAAATCTGTTGGGGACCGAATGTGGCTGGACATGGGGGAAGTCACTTCCATATTCACGACAAATAAGCGTCAGGTTTCTTAATGGCGACCTGCGGAACGAGCCATCCCTCGAGGCTGTGTTAGGAAAGGCTGGACTTTCTCTGGCGTGTTTTAATGCATCTGAGCGACCACTTGCTCTCCCCTCACAGGCTGGGGTGCTGCAGATTCAAGAGAGGAGACCCCACTGGCCCCACACACCCCTGGGAGCCCGACCCGGTCCCTCCCCACTTATGGGGCGCAGGCTGCCCACATGCAAATTCCTCCTCTGGCCCCGGGTTAAAGCCTGTCTGGGCCGTGGACGCTCACAGCTCTCCCCTCACACAGGACTCAGGTTTCTGGGGAAGCAGCGCTAAGGTCGAGGCGAAGATGAGACTGTGGGGCCTGCTCCTCTGCCTGGCAACAGCCCCCCGAGGTGAGTGTCTCAGACGTCAGACGGGGGTCTGTGCGATGGGTGTGACCGCATGTGACGAACGGCCTCTACTCTCCTTGTCCCCAGGTGTCCTGTCCCAGGTGAAGCTGCAAGAGTCGGGCCCAGGCCTGGTGAAGCCGTCGCAGACCCTCTCGCTCACCTGCTCCGTCTCGGGGTTCTCCTTAAGCAGCAATGGTGTGCACTGGGCCCGCCAGGCTCCGGGAAAGGGGCTGGAGTGGGTCGGTGTAATAGGGTATGATGGAAGCACAAGCTACAACCCAGCTCTGAAGTCCCGACTCGGCATCACCAGGGACACCTCCAAGAGCCAGGTTTTCCTCAAACTGAACTCCGTGACCAGCGAGGACTCGGCCGTGTATTTCTGTGCGAGAGACACAGTGAGGGGACCTCGGTGTGAGCCCAGACACGAACCTCCCTGAGGGAGACGGGAGGGGGAGCTGTTCGGGCCCATCAGGCCCTCAGGGGGCGCTCAGGTCCCACACAGCACAGCACCCATGACCAGCCCCGCAGCAGGTGCAGAGGGAGGTGGGAAGGGGCGTCCTGCTGGGAGCAGCGATTTCCTCCCAACGTTCTCGCTGGCCCCAGGGACAACTCTTGTTTCTTCCTGTCACTCTAGATGCGGATAATCTCACTAGAGACAGCAAACGAAGAACTGAACAGTCTCTCACAGATGACGTGTCACTGGTGATTAGGGACCTTCCCTCTGTGTGTCCTGTTTTGTTTCCTGACAGAAACCACCAGAGGCTCGTCCTCCCTGAGGCTGGAAACGTTCCCCAAACAGAGACACAGACATTGCAGGGACCTGTGTGTGAGCTCAGGCTCTGTCCCCACAGGCACACAATGTCCCCACATGGGCACTCTCTTCAACAGGACACATGGCCCCAGGCATAGGGTCAGCCCCAGGACTCCACGCAATGCCCTTTCTGTCCTGCCCACAGCACATGACCCTCAGGGTCTACACTTCCTTGGATGGATTTGGAAACCCCCCCAAAACGACCAGGTGTCACCTACTGTCCTTACGTCACTAAGTCTGTCCTACACACTGAGCTCCCTGGAGCCCAGCTCAGTCTCCCGCCTCCACCTTGGTTGGTCACAAAGGAGAGTTGAGATAAACACTGTGCACTCACGTGTCCCCACTTCATCTCCTGTCGTCCCTCTAACACGTCTGTCCATATGTGGACCCCCAGGCAGGTTGTCCTCTGGGGTCTAATGTGACTTTCTTAGCAACGTGTCATGCACACATGTGATTCAAGGTCACACAGGCACTACTGAGGGACAAGTCTGAGACAGGTCGGGGCACAGCTGGCTGCTGACCCATGGGCACCGCTAAGAACTCAGAAACCTCATGAAAGAAAAGGTCCTGATGGACCAACGTCCACAGGGGACAACTTGACACCTCCCTGTGCCCATGGTGGGCCTGGGATCAGGGAACACGGTGGATGTGCCGGTCACGACTCACGTCTCCTCCTTTTACACCTCCAGTCCCAGTGGTGGGACCCCCTCTCCATGACCTCACTGCGCCTTTCCAGCCTCCCCAGCGCCCTGTTTTAAACACCAGCATCGAGAGCCAGGTTACAGGGTAATGACGCTGAAGAACCACCCTCCATCCTAGGAGCCCACAATGGAACTGAAAATTCCCGTCTTTTTCATGCAAAATCAGGAACTCACACACCCCTCCCAAGTGACATACCCGTTTCAGGACCAACTCTCAGTCTCAGGTCCAAATCTCAACGAAATATCATCTCATGGGATATTGGGGGGAGGGGGCGCGTGATTCAATCTGAGACTGCAATCCCCTCCAACGGGGAGTCTACCAAACAGGATGAACTATGAGCTTCCAACATGCGAGGAGGGGCCGGCCGAGGGTGGAATCCCCATTCCACGATGGTTAAAGAGGGAAGGAGGGAAGGCGGGAAGGGCGCCAGGCTGACCCAGACACTACCGAGGCAAGGCCTGCGACGGTAGGTGGAGACGATCGTCTTTGGCCGGACGCATCTGTCAGCACCAGGGAAGGGGCAGCCGGTTGGTCGCAAGCCCTAGCTGGGGCCTCCCTGCACAGGATGGGGGGTGAGTGACGCTAACACTATATCAGAAATTGAAACCAACATCAAATGGTGTCCCTGAGGGAGCATCCTGAAGTCAGGGCACGGACATTTCATACCGTCCTAGAAACACTGCGAGGCCATTACCTCTGAGCCCAGACAGGACCCCCCTTCAGCATGTGGACTGGGCTGCAGGGGGCAATCAGGACCCACCGTCAGGGGTTTTGCACCCAGAGCAGGTGCAGAGAATGTGGGGGGGGGGTATTCCAGTGAGGGCCTTGGGCTGCCTCTTTACATAAATGATTTAAATTTAGAAATAGCCAGTGACTGTAGAAGCAAACACAGCTGTTCTGTTCCATCAGGACCATTTTCCAATCTTGAAAACACAATGAGAACCACACACCAAGGGGCAGGCCTGGGGTTTCTAGACACTGAAGGTGTAGAGCAGGTGGCAGGGTGTGTTTGACCAGGTGTGGCATGTGAGAGACACCCTGGTCCAGGAAGACGAGGTGAGACCTCAGAGCCCAGACGCATCCAGTCTCCCCGTGTCACTAAAAGGAGGACACTCAGGGAGGAGATGTCCTGTCGGACTCGTTTCTCAGCGAGAAAAGCTCTGACTGCACAGAGCCTAGGACCTGGCGGGGACACATGTCCCCCAACAAGAATTTGAACTGGGGCCATCAGGTGCCCACTGACCATAACCGTGTGTCATCAACTTCTCTCAGGTGGGGCCAAGTCTTCAGCTATGAATGCTCCTCCTCATGAATATGCAAATGAGCCGAGGTGCCCTAGCTTAAGTAGGACCTGTCTGTGTCCTCACAGCACCCACCCTCACGCCTTCCCCCACTGAGGCCCTGACAGCACCGCCCTCAGCATGGCCTGGAGCTGGAGCGTCCTCCTCCTGGTGGCAGTGGCGACAGGTAAGGGGATCCCCAGCCCCGGGCTGATGAGGACACCAGGGCCAGTCGGGGCTCCGCACCCACCGCTGTTTCCTCTCCACAGGTGTCCACGCCCAGGTCCAGCTGGTGCAGTCTGGGGCCGAGGTGAGGAAGCCTGGGGCCTCCGTGAAGCTCTCCTGCAAGGCCTCCGGATACACCTTCACCAGCAACTACATGCACTGGGTGCGACAGGCACCAGGTCAAGGGCTTGAGTGGATGGGACGAATTTATCCTAGTGATAGTGAGACAAAATACGCGCAGAAGTTCCAGGGCAGAGTCACCATCACCGCAGACAAGTCCACCAGCACATCCTACGTGGAGCTGAGCAGGCTGAGCCCTGAGGACACGGCCACATATTACTGTGCGAGAGACACAGTGTGACGACCCACATCCTGAGAGTGACAGAAACCCTGAGGGAGAGGGCAGCTGTGTGGGGCTGAGGAAGGAAGGGGATCGTGTACTCTGACATCCTTACACAGAGACAGAAACCGGACACTATACATGACACTCTCGCGAGCACACCCGGCATTCATTGTAGGGTCACGAGTTCAGGGGTCCTGTGGGAAGATGCAGGGACAGCGTTTCCTGACAGGGCCCTGTCACTTGTCATGGCTTCTGCAGAGGGCACAGGTGCTCCCACTGGTCTCTGGGTGAGGGGAGTTACTTCGGGCATCGTCTGGGATTATGTGTTGATGTTAGATCCATCCAATCCTCCCACTTTTCTTTGTTTCTAAAGCACAGAACTGTGCTGGGGTGAGGTAAGTTTATAAAGTGACACTGTATCCCTCCTGTCCTCCCATCCCATTTCTCTCTGCCTTTTTCCGGTAGAACCTCGTGGCTCTATTAGTCATCTTTCTGGTAACCCAGGAATCCGATATCTGGCAAGATGTCTAACGATCATGGAATGGCCGAGATCCATTTTCAATGACACGCTTATATGTTCCAAGCAGAGCGTCTCTAACAGCCCCCAACCTTTCACACTCACCCCCAGGCCATGCCATGGAACACATCCCAACGTCCCCCAGAGCTCACTCATTAGAAGGACGTGAAGCCCAAAATAACGAAAAGCATTGTCTTCAACGTCCCAAGTGTGATCTCGAACTCAGATGTCAGTGGGGATTCGGGGGCAGCATCCCAGGCAGAATCCTCTCCAGCTGCCGACCTGCGGTCCTAAGACCAGGGACCTCATTCTAACCCCATGGGCTTGTGTCTCAGCCCCAGCATCTCGTCCCAATGGACACTCAGGGCTCGTTTCCTGTGTGATCTGTGGCTTCTGTTCATGGGGCAGTTTTCAAGTGAACTGTTTACATTTATCCTCCTCCACTAACCCCTCACATTTCTGATTATGAAAGGTGTTTTGGGATTTTTTTCTTTGTAATGAGGGACATATTTCTCACCTGCACAAAATAGCCACGAAAGAGTCAGGATTGAGTCTGGCAGTTTTCACCAGGCTCAGAGTCCTGAGAATGCTTGGGGACACCCCTGAACCCTTTCCAATCGGACTCAGAGACAAGACCCTTGTGGGGTCCCAGACGCATGACACTTTTGGGTCTTCTCAGGCCATAGTAGAGACCAGGCTGTTTTCAGGACATAAAACCCATTGGATTCCACCTCTGACTCTCATGATGTCAAACGTGTACCAACATGTCAGCGCGGGTCCTGCGTTCTTTTACATAATTCACTCCTTTTTCTTTAGGATTTTCCCCGTGATTTCTCTTACATATTTTGTCCTTAAAAATAGCGGGGGTGGTGTCTGTGCTCTAACTCTCATGACTCAGGAGGTTCAATTGGGCCTCAGGTTGGCACCTTCAGGCACATTGGGAGAGGCTGATGGGACTGTCCCCCTCCTCACTGCACTGAACGGCCGTCGTCCTCTGTGTGGACACGCTGGGAAGGCAAACGACTCTTCACACCAAGTGGACAAGTTGTCTGGGGAACCTTAGGTGCTATGGAGTATGCACCTGGTGCAGCTCCAACTATCCCTGGGTCAGCACCTTCAGGCGTGCTTCGGGGAGGACCTGCAGAGGGGACCCTCGGGTGTGCTGTGTGGTCTGGATGCCATCAGTTGACGGGACTCACTGGGCAGGACACAGGACTTGGGGAAGCCACAAGGACGTCCAGTCTGGACGTCTCGGGAACACCTGAAGCTGCTGTTTCCCATGGGAATCCGACCCGATTGCGGGGGTTTGGTTCAGCCCAGAGAGGTTATTGAGGATAAATCCCTCAGTCAAAGGACATGGGTGACACATTATAATGAACACGAGAGAGTCCCTTGACGGCAACAACTGGATTCGTGGAGACTGAGGAAAGGGAGAGCGAAGCCCAGCTGTGTTTCCACCGGGAACTGAGCATTGCCCGGAGCGTTCTCTGAGTTTCAGTAGAAGCAGGTTCACGTCACCAAAGACACATACAGAAGGGGCGTGGGGAAGGCCTGATGGAAAGCAGTTTTATGGATGGATTACAATTAAAAAATTATTTTTTATTATTTTTGAGTAAGTGGTACATTGGTTCCACATTTATGCAGTTTATGAAATGCTCTTTCTAGTTGCCTTTTCTCTCCTGGGGCTCACCATCGAGCTACAATGTCCAGGCTAACTGTATCCCCTACGCCATGTTCCTCAACCCCATGTCCATCCACCAACCACTGATTGGTACTTCTTTACCCCTCACCCCATGGTCAATGTGGATTTACTCCTGGGATGCCAGGTTGGTACACAATTCGCCAGTGAATTAATGTGACGCATCACATGACCAAATCAAAGGACAAAGAGCATATGATCACGTCAATGGACGCAGAGAAACCACTTGTCAAAATCCAGCCTCCGTTCATGATGAAACCTCTCAGCAAAGCGGGAATAGGGGGACGTACTTCAACCTAATGAGGCCACATGTGAGGACAACCCGACAGCGAACATCACATTCAATGGGGAAAGACCAAAAGCGTTTTCCTTAAGATCAGGAACAAAGAAGCGTGTCCGCTTCCACCACTGCTCATCAATATGGTGTTGGAAGTCTCCGCCACAGCATCAACACCAGAAAGAGAAATGAAAGGTGTCTGAACTGAAAAGGGAGAAGCAACGTCTCCTTATTCATGGATGACATGGTACGACATGCAGAGAACTTAAAGAATCCTCCAGGAACTATGGGGTGGATTCCTGTGGCTGAGAAATTCCACTGCGTGTCGTTAGGAAAACTCCCCACTTGGGGAGAAGATGCTGAGGGCAGAGGAGTCCATGGTGAAGACGACCACAGACGCGGCACCTTGACGGCTCGCATCCTGGATCACACACGGCCTTCTGCGCCCTCGCTGGGGGAAGGGCTCCCTGACATCTGAGACACTGGGTTTTGGATGGTTACCTGTTGTGACTTTTACTCCTTCTAGGGCTGTGCCCTCTGCACTCCGATCACAAGGGCAAGGAGATTAAAATCCCACATTTTTCTGGGGCACCTGAGTATTCAGATCTCAGGGAGCACCATCTGTGATGTCACAGAGCAGATACGTTGAAGGGAATTTACTGATTTGTACTTAGTGCAGCTTGTCATCACTGTGGCTGTGTCATAATAACAAAAACAGAGCTCTACCATAGTGAGACAATGACCGTACAAGGGCAGTCATCAATAGACACAGAGACTCAGAGAAACAGAGGGTGGCACTGCAGGTGGGACAGACGCCTACACTACACCTGTGACCCCGGTTCTCGCAGGTGCTCTCCGTGAGATCTAGAAGGCAACAATCCCACATGCGCTCACACAGGATGGAGACCTGCACCTAACTGAGCACGTCCCCTCTGTCCTGGAGGTGGCCCAGGGGAGCTGTGGGGTGGAGTGGGGAGCGTGCGGGGCCAGACACACGAGCTCACCCTTACACACGTGAGCTCTCATCACAGATAAGCTCCCTGTGGTCCTGTTCAAACTCGTTCACCTGTGATGCAGGTAAATAATATGACGTCACGAGACTTACGTGCATGAGTGAAACGAAATGAGATGAGGGTGCTCAGTGTGTAAGTAACACGTCTTGGTAAAAGTCACAGTTCACCAACTGAGCTCATCGCCACCACGTGCCCAGAGACACCCACGCCTGCTCTGGTCTCTGCCCTCTCTGTGGGGCCCCAGCCACAGGGCTCCTTATGCAGTCAGGGCACATGCAAATAGGGCCCCTCGTCTGATAAAAGCCCGCCCAGCCCCGAGCCTGCAGCTCTGGGACAGGAGCCCAGCCCCGCCATTCCCAGGTGTCCCCGTCCCGGGATCAGGTCTGCACACGCACGCCGCACCATGGCGCTTGGGCTCAGCTGGCTGTTCCTCGTGGCTGTTCTACGAGGTGACTGATGGGGAACGAGGACACTGAGGACGTGAGTGGGTGTGAGTGAGGACAGGGACGTGTGACGGTGTCCTGACCCGGACGTGTCTGTGTTCACAGGTGTCCAGTGTGAGGTGCAGCTGGTGGAGTCTGGGGGCGACGTGGTGCGGCCCGGGGGGTCTCTGCGACTCTCCTGTGTGGCCTCTGGGTTCACCTTCAGTAACCACTGGATGGCGTGGGTCCGCCAGGCCCCGGGGAAGGGGCTCGAGTGGGTCTCATACATTGATACTGGTGGCAGCACCTACTACGCGGACGCCGTGAAGGGCCGGTTCACCATCTCCAGAGACAACGCCAAGAACACGCTGTCTCTGCAGATGAGCAGCCTGAGGGCCGAGGACGCGGCCGTGTATTTCTGTGCGAGAGACACAGTGAGGGGACCTTGGTGTGAGCCCAGACACAAACCTCCCTGTGGGAGACCAGGGGGGAACTCAGGTCGCCAGGGGGCACATAGCACACACAGAGCAGCCCCACAGCAGGTGCAGAGGGAGGTGGGAAGGGACGTCCTGTGGGCAGCAGCGATTTCCTCTCGGGTCTCTCAGTCCCTCCCGGGGGGATTACTGCTGCTTCTTCGTGGCTCCAGTTCTCCACGTTCTCACTGAGACGAGAAATGGAGAAGCGACCTGCCTGGGACGGCACGTAGCAGGGCCTGGGGACCTTTCCTGCACCAGCTCCAGTGTGTCCCTTCTGACTCCATGACAGAGAGACCCCCTGAGGGCTGTTTTCTCCCTGTGGTTAGGAAAACAGAGCCGGGGCCTGTGTGTGGAGCTACGGCTCTGCCCACCCCACCTCCCGCAGGCTAATACTGTCACCACGTGGGCCTCCCTTCAGACAGGACAGTGGCCTTCATTCCTTGGCAATGAGACGGCCTGAGAGCTGTTGTCTCCCTGTGGCTGGGAAGCATTTTCCACACAGAGAGACACCAATAGTGCAGAGACCCATGTGTGGAGCTCCGTCTCTCCCCAGCCCTACAGGTACACGCTGTCCCCACGTGGGGCCTCCCTTCAGACAGGACACAGGGCTACAGGGGTACGATCAGTCCCCCAGGACCTCTGTCCCACAGGGTCTGTCTCCTGCCTATAGAACACGAACCCCTGGTTCCACATTTCCTCGGGGGCACATTGAAACACCCCACCATCACCTGCTGTCACCTCACATCCTCATTACACTAAATCGGATTTCGTCTCATGTCTCTGTACTCGAGTGTTCCCCAGTCTCCCAGCCCTCCCCACGTACCAGTCACAGAAGGGGATTAAGCGAATACATGGGCCATCACCTGCCTCTACTTAAACTCGTAACGTTCATCTAACGGGTCTGTCCTTCTGGGACACCCCAGGCAGGTTACACACAGGGGATGTTAAGGTGGAAGGACACAGCCCAATGTCGTGCACACACATGATTCAAGCTCACACAGCACTAATGACGGACAGGACCGACGAGTCCTGATGTTCAATCAGATGTTTGTGAGATAAAGTTCTGGAAAACACTCGCAGCAGCACTGAGACTGGACCCACAATGGAAGTCTGTTTAGAGGACAACGATTCAAAATAACAACGACACGTGTGCGACGTGTACTTTAGAAGTGGGAGAAAGAACAGAATTCAAAGGGATTCTTTTACAAGCACTTAAAACCCTATTTTCTCTCTCTTCTTTAACTGACTCACTTCCTCCGACAGGGTCAGTAGGATTGGACACGACTCGACCTTGAAAGAAACTACGGGCATCGAATCGACGAGCCAGACTGTTTTTGCAATTAAAATAACGTAAGGCCTGCAGAGCGCTCTCATCGTTCGTGATCAGATCCTTTTCCCTTCCTCCAGCAAAACGCTGACCTTCAGTGGGAGTCTTTCTACCCGAAATCACTGATGGAGGAGAAAGAAACTGGGTCACGTGTCTGCATCACGCCGCCTGTGTGGCTCAGGGCGATCAGCCAGGCACCCGTCCCTTGCAGGGTCTGGTACCTGGACACACGCTGGGATGAGCCCCGCTTGGTATGACAAGGAGAAGATGACACTTTCTCGTTGCACAATGACACTAAAGATGCGCTTGTCGTAATGTCTTTCGATGGATGATCACACCACAACCAAGACTGTGGTGGATTTAGAAGGGTCTGCCGTGTTCTCGTGTTCTCTTGTCACCACGTTCCTAAATGATCACACGAAGCTTGTCGGGAGCCTTTGGATTGAGGGCTGCCCTTTGGGTGCACAAGGGGTTGTTTGCTGGGCAGGGTGTCTGCACACCCGGCACACACGTCGCTAACTTTGTAGCGACTGAGAAGCACACTTGGTGCCCCAGAGACGGAACTGCATGTCCTGTAACCTCCATAAAGAGACAGCAACAGGCTCCCTGTGCGGGGGTCTGCAGTGGTCTGTGCGCTCCTGTGGGCTCGGCCTCCACGCCTCCCTGACGGACAGACAGGGCGAGCTGAATACACTTGGGGCTGCAGGACTCATGGTTAGTCCTCCTGACCTATCTCTGGTCTCTGGCTTTTTCTTAATCCTCACTCCCCCTCTAGGACTGTCCGATCCTGGCTGGCGGGATCCAGCAGAAACTCTCCTATGATTCTGCCCTGGGCCCCGGCATCGCTCAGTCGGTCACCTATTGTGTCTTCAGACCCCATCACAGTATTCGCTGTAAATGCTCCCCACACCCGGGGAGGCTCCCAGTAAGAGGGTAGCTGCAGGCGGTGTGACCAGGGTGTTGAGGGGTCAGGCGAGGGACCCCGTGGGTTTGGACTCTCTCTGGTTCCAGGTCTGTAGAGGAAGGAGCACTTTGACCTTCCAAGAGACATGGCTCCGATTACCCTCAAGAGCATTTCTCTGCCCAGGCCTCATGGGGTGGCCCAGCACCCCTAATCCAGCTGAACAAAGATTGATCGCTCTACCCTGTAGGCCACTCACCCCTTTACATCTATTTAAAGAAATGAGCCTCTCGAGTGCACCCACCTGTGTCCTGGGTAAAGGCTGATTTATCTCCTTATCACACAGAACTGAATCATGTGGAAGGAGGAAGAATTCACTTTCTACACTGAGAATCACAGGAATCCCCATTCAGCACTGAGGGTACAGCACCCCCACCACCACCACCACTGACCATCTACACATCGAAGCCTCAGCCTGAGCTGAAATGTGGTGGGGAGTGGAACCCAGAGTCAGGGAGGAGCAGATGCTCATTCCGTGTGTGCTCAGGGGTCTGACAAACGCCCTCTGAGGGTACGACTGTGTCAGGCCTGTCCCCATGGTCCACAGGGGAGGATGAAGGATGAAATGATATTCCCGCATGAAATGGAGAATGAACACGGCACGGGGCTTCTCTTGAGAACGCACGAGGGCACCTTCTGGGTTTCGTGTGTGTGTATTCTATCACCTTCTCCATTACGATGCTCTAACATCTTCACAAACCTTTCTGCATGGGGAGACACTTCCTCCCATGGGTAAAAATCGTTAGAGTCAGCACAGGGCCCATCTTGGAGCAAGTCTTCACATAAAAACTAATCCAGCAGGGCACCGGCCTATGTTACCCTGGGATGCTATGCTCCTTCGCCTTCGTCATCCTCGGCCCAGCTGCCAGGCAATGCAGAACCACATACAGATCTGAGACTAACAAAATTATTCACACAAGTCAGTCACAGGAATCACCAGTCCTGCTCATCCTTTACCCAGGAAATCCCAGAAGACTGGGTTCTAAGGTCTACTCTCGCTCCTGGTCATGGCTCCTGACACCCTAGTGTTCATGCGGCCCCTGGTGGCATCCAAGCCTCCCGTCACTAGGATTCTGAGTCTGATATACTCTCTTTCTCCCTGATTCCCCCTGCAATAATCAAGATTGCATGGCTCTGGCAGGGCAAATGAAACAGATCAATAAGCAGAATAGGCGTCACCTTGGATAAGCCAAGCTGACACACACAGCTTGGATCTTAAAGACACAATGTGCAAATACAAATGCATGCTGATTGAATATGATTTCAAAAATCAGTTAAATCTTCCAATAAAATATTATAATAAAATATATGTCATAAAAAGTTTATGTAAAACACATGAAGACTACTATGTAATAAAAAATAAGAAAAAGCATAACATGAAATGTTCAGCAGCAGCAATTAGGTGTCCTCTAAACTGACTACGTGGAGGAGCAAACTACCTTGAGAAAAGTCAGCTCACGTGTGCTTAACTGAAGAGGGAGACTGGAAAAGACTGTCCGTTGTTTTGGATATAATCATGACAAAGCAGAAAAAAGCATTATTTCACTTTGATTATGTTCATAAATAGTTGGAGCCCTACGTGAATTCAATGTGTCTGAAGTATGATGTGTCTGCCCACCACACTAACCACTGTCTTGATCATGACAAACACTCACAGGTTTAAAAACCGTGGCCTCCCCCAGAGTCCAGCGGTTATTCGTGGACCATGGAAAGCAGGGCTTTCCTCACGCCTGTTTCATGCGTCTCAGGGGTCGGTCGCTCTGCCATCCCACACCAGACACTGTACTCACTAAAGGGAAGAGACCCACGAGGCCCCACAGACCCCAGGGAGCCCGATCCCGTCCCTCCCCACTTATGGGGCGCAGGCTGCCCACATGCAAATTCCTCCTCCGGCCCCAGGGTAAAGCCTGTCTGGGCCGTGGACGCTCACAGCTCTCCCCTCACACAGGGCTCAGGTTTCTGGGGGAGCAACGCTGTGTTCGAGGTGAAGATGAGACTGTGGGGCCTGCTCCTTTGCCTGGCGACAGCCCCACGAGGTGAGTGTCTCAGACTTCAGACAGGGTTCTGTGCGATGGCTGTGACCGCATGTGACTAACGGGCTCTACTCTCCTCATCCCCAGGTGTCCTGTCCCAGGTGAAGCTACAAGAGTCGGGCCCAGGCCTGGTGAAGCCCTCAGAGACCCTCTCGCTCACCTGCACCGTCTCGGGGTTCTCCTTAAGCAGCTATGGTGTGCACTGGGCCCGCCAGGCTCCAGGAAAGGGAATGGAGTGGGTCGGTGTTATAAGGAGTGGTGGAAGCACAAGCTACAACCCAGCTCTGAAGTCCCGCTTCGGCATCACCAGGGACATCTCCAAGAGCCAGGTTTTCCTCAAACTAAACTCCGTGACCAGCGAGGACTCGGCCGTGTATTTCTGTGCG
This sequence comes from Cynopterus sphinx, assembly GCA_030015415.1. Classification (NCBI taxonomy): domain Eukaryota; kingdom Metazoa; phylum Chordata; class Mammalia; order Chiroptera; family Pteropodidae; genus Cynopterus; species Cynopterus sphinx. The sequence goes on from JAKZJJ010000039.1 coordinate 176,711, forward strand.
AGAGACACAGTGAGGGGACCCCGGGGTGAGCCCAGACACGAACCTCCCTGAGGGAGACAGGAGGGGGAGCAGCGTGGGCCCGTCAGGTCCCCAGGGGACGCTCAGATCCCACACAGCACAGCACCCATGACCAGCCCCGCAGCAGGTGCAGAGGGAGGTGGGAAGGGGCATCCTGTTTGGAGCACTGATGTCCTTCCAACCTTCTCAGCTGCCCACGGGGACACCCTGACTTTCTGGACATGGCCATGAACTGTCCTGTTCTCACTGGGACTGACATGAAAATACTCCTTGTCTGTCTGGAGACGACATGTCACTGGTGCTAGGTTCATCCTTTCCCAGTTTTCTATGTGTCTGTTTTCACGTCTCAGCAGAGGGGCCACCCAGAGGGCTGTCTCCTCCTCTGTGGCTGGAAAATACATGCACAGAGAGACCCAACTCAGCACATGCTCCTCTCTGTTAGCTCAGGCTCTGCAACCACAGGCACTCGCTGTCCCCACACGGGCCCTCCCTTCAGACGGGACACAGGGCCCCAGGCATAGGGTCAGCTCCAGGACGCCACCCAATGCCATTTCTGTCTTGCCCACAGCACATGACCCTCCAGGTCTGCACTTCCTCGGGTGGATTTGGAAACCCCCCCCCCAGAACGACCAGGTGTCCCCTACTGTCCTAACGTCACTAAGTCTGTCCTATATCCTGAGCTCCATGGGGCTGGAACCCAGCTCAGTCTCCAGCCTCCACCCTGGCGAGTCACAGAGAAGGGATTACATGCATACGTGTTCATATGGACATTCACGTGTCCCCACTTCATCTCCCATAGTCCCTCTACCACAACTGTCCATTTGTGGACCCTCCAAAGGTAATAATCAGGGGGGATCAAGTGACCTACTTTCCCTCCATGTCTTGAACATTTATGATTCAAGGTCACACGGGAACTATCGAAGGACAAGTCTGGGGCGGGTGGGGGCACAGCTGGCTGCTGACTCCTGGGCACCTCTAAGAACTCAGAAACTTTCTGACAGAGGGATTTCTGATGGACGCACCTGTACAGAGCTTTGGTGTTGGACGCCTCATCAGTGTCTGTGGTGAGACAGGGTCAGGAAACACATTGGATGTGCTGGTCACTTCTCCTGTCTCTTCTTTTCTCAACGCTCCTGTCCTAGTGCGGTGGGACCACCACACCACGCCCTCACGTAGCCTTTCTTGCCTCCTCAAAGTCTTATTTTACTCTCATTGAGCATTCAAACTCCAACATAAGATGTTTGAAGGTCAAAATGGGGTCCACAATGTTACACCAGGGACCCCGAAATCCACGGCTCTCACTCATGCAAAATAGACTCTGACCCAACATCCCCAAATGTCCTACTCGTGACAGCTTCACCTTAGAGTCTAACGTGCAAAGTCTCATCTGAACATCACCTCATCGGATACTGGTGGGTCTTAACGTATGATTCATCCTGAAGCGAACGTCCTTTCAAGGCTCGAACCTACAAACTCAGACACGTTAGGCACCTCCCAAATGTGACGATGGGGCAGTCAGAGGGCAGACATTCCCACGCTGAAAGAATGAAGAGGAAAGAAAGAGAAATTGTTGGGACAACGTTGGGCCACAACGCAGCAAGGCCTAAAAGCTGGAGATGGTCCGCTCTGGCTGGCTGTTCCCATGCTGTACCCTCCAGATGTAGGTCCCTACGCGCGCACTCACTGAGGTGCTGTCTCACCCTCTGGGCCACTTAGGAAAGTCTCCCTGCAGCTCTGCTGAGTGGTGGTCACAACTGCAGGCTCCACTAGGCTGCGGTCACACCTGAGCGTGGCTTGGAGGTCGCATCACCTGTTAAAACTAAGGTGAAGACTCAAAACTCGGAAAACAAGGAGTCCTCCCTGATGGTCTTGAGTCTCCTCCAAGGCTGGTTTTTTTTTTCCTGAAAAGAATGTGTCCTCACAGCCAAAGTGGGTTATGATCCTTTTCTATAGAATCCAAGGGGCCTGAGCACCTTCCTCCATTCTGCCCCATGAATGTGACCCATTTATTTCAAAATGACAGGGTTTCTGCGGGAGTAACCACCGTCTACTCCTGGCTGGTGCAGGGATGGCCGATGAAACCTGTGGTCATGCCCACGAAGTTTTCTATCAAATTGTTTTTCAGAAACTCCTATCCTGCCTGCTTCACAGGAAACCCCACACTGCTGGCTGCGGGATGGGCTGCTCACTTTCCAACTCTCCAAGCTCTGATTCACACTCGGGGTTCGCTGCCATCTCCGATCCATCCGGCTTCACTCACGTTTCACCAGAAGCAGCGGGAAGATCCAACCACTCCTGCCCTTTGCTCAGAAATCCCTGCAGCTAAATACGCACTTTCACTGCTCACAGCTCTACCTTCCCCAAACCCTGAACCCACCAGCCAGGCTCTTTGACACTTGTGACGAGGTCACCTTTCCTGCAGAACCCGCGCCATGTTTCCATTTCCATGGACAGCTCACCGGAACGGCTCCCAGTGTCGACACCCCAAACCCTGTTGTCCTCGTGACTGTGTGTGCGTTCCCCCAGGGTGTGGGAGCACCCTCCTGGCTTCCCTGTATTTCTCTCAGTTCTCCACAATCACTTCTAACACCCCCCACAGCAAGCTTGGAATATTACAGCAGGCACTTAAGAGTCTCCCACCTCCTACCCACTACCTCTTTCCATGTCCACGTACACCTTCTTCGATGCTTCCTCCAGCAGCATCCACTTCTCAGAGCCACAGTCTGTCTCATGTGCTCAAGCTGCCATCATATGACCAATGACTGGGCGGCTTAAATGACAGAAATTTATTGTCTCACATTGTATGGTCAGGAAGTCCAGTTACGAGATCCAAATACATCGATACCTGGTGAGCATCTTCCCTGAAGGCTGACAGCTGACGTCTAGGTGCCATCTCACGTGCTGGAGAAATGGCCCCTCTTCTCATAAGGCCCCCAGGCCCAGGGGATGAGGAGTCACCTTTACAGTCTCGGTTAACCCTAACACTTCCTAAGAACCCTTCTCCCATACAGCCCGTGCTGTGTCAGGGTTCACCGCGTGAGTGGTGGGCGTACGGTCCACACATAGCGAGATCCCAGGGTTACCTGTGAGCAGGGTCACTGACCAGAAGGACGTCCATCATGTTCCTGGTTATGTCTGCACAGGCCCAGGGTCCCAACAGCAGCGCTTACGAGATGTCCTCATGCAGAGACCAGGGCCTCCCAGACGTGATCCTGGACCTCGTGCCCAGTGCATCCTGGAAGCCAGGACTCCTGCGTCTCCTCCCGCCTGCTCTCAGCTCCCCCTGGGACAGAAGATCTTGTGCGGTGGCTCTTGTTTCAGGAGTGACAGTGCCTGGGCCTGGAGTGAGGTGACACGTGCACCTTTGCATCCATCCAGGTGGACTGATGCCCTTTCAAAATGTGACCTCGCCTGAGGTCTAACATGTCGTTGTCTATTGTTCTCTCCAGATTCTAGCTTCCTGAGTGAGACGCGAATATACTAAGGCATTCGGCGATTTTGTGTCAGCTCTGTCTGTCCAGGCGTCTCCTACTCGTACTGAGATCAGATCCCCACATTGAGTAACAGGTCAAAGGTGATATCTGTGGCACCCTCTGCTGTGTGCATCTAATTCAAAGAACAGTAGAAGTAGACTGTCCATCGACAACATGGCCTGTGTCTGCGGGGATTTTGTGATGTCACCTTCAGACAGAGGGAACTAAAGGACACAGGAGTCCCCAGACCCTCGAGAGCTTCTTAGCTCAGGGGAGTGCTGCCTGTGTCAGTGCATCTGTCCACCCCAGGAAAAGGGTTCCTGGTGGGTTCCCAGAGCCCTTGCTTGGGGCCTCCCTGCACAGTGGTGGGTGGGGAGTGAGGCCTATACACTCTTTTCAGGTGATGCAGATGGTGTCCCTGATGGAGCATCCCGAAGTCAGGGACCGAACATTTAATCCTGGACGGCAGGCCCTGCAAGGTCAATGCCCCTGAGCCCACACGGGGCCCTCTCCTGCAGGGTGACGACTCGGCTGCAGGGGGTGCTCAGGACCCACTAGGCAGCAGCTGTCGCACCAGTCGCAGGTGCAGGGGAGCAGGTAGGGACTCACTCCGAGGGTCTGGAGCTTCCTCTTTTCATAACAATATTTAAGTCACAGTCAGACAGGGATGCCGAAGCAACAACGATGTCCTATTCTGTCAGGACCCTTTGCCGAACTCAAGACGGCAATAGGAACCACACATGACAGGCAGGTCTAGGCTATCCTAGTCCTCTGAGAAGTTAGTGAAGATCTGGTTATAAGGACGGTTGATTAACTCACGAGGTGTGGCATTTAGGACACACCTTGACCCTGGAGGGAGACATTCTCACTGAGAGCATAGAAAGAGTTCCTGTGTCTCCGTGTGAGATAAAAGAGGTGGACAGGGAGGACATATCCTGTGAGTCATGCTCCTCAGTGGACAGAAATGTGCCCAGAGATCAGCGACCTCGAGGATGACACATGTCCCCCAACAAGAATTGGGAATGAATGACATATGCCAATTGTGCATGATCCCTGAGTCATGGACACTCTCTCAGGTGGGGTCAAGTCTTCAGCTATGAATGTTCCGCCTCATGAATATGCAAATGAGCTGAGGCGCCCTAGCTTAAGTAGCACCTGTGTGTCCTCACAGCACCCACCACCACGCCGTCTCCCACAGAGGCCCTGACAGCACCGCCCTCAGCATGGCCTGGAGCTGGAGCATCCTCCTCCTGGTGGCAGTGGCGACAGGTAAGGGAATCCTCAGGCCGGGCTGATGAGGGCACCAGGGCCAGTCGGGGCTCCGCACCCACCGCTGTCTCCTCTCCACAGGTGTCCACGCCCAGGTCCAGCTGGTGCAGTCTGGGGCCGAGGTGAAGAAGCCTGGGGCCTCCGTGAAGCTCTCCTGCAAGGCCTCGGGTTACACCTTCACCAGCTACTATATGTATTGGGTGCGACAGGCACCAGGTCAAGGGCTTGAGTAGATGGGATGGATTGATTCTAGTGATAGTGAGACAAACTATGCGCAGATGATCCAGGGCCGAGTCACCATCACCGCAGACACGTCCACCAGCACAGCCTACGCGGAGCTGAGCAGGCTGACGCCTGAGGACACGGCCACATATTTCTGTGCGAGAGACACAGTGTGATGACCCACGTCCTGAGAGTGATAGAAACCCTGAGGGAGAGGGCAGCTGTGTGGTGCTGAGGAAGAAAGGGGACCGCGTCCTCTGACATCCTCACTGAGAGACAGAAACCTGACACTATACGTGACACTTTCGCGAGGACACCCGGCATTCAGCAAAAGGGTCACGAGTCCAGGTGTCCTGCGGGAAGATGCAGGGACAGGGTTTCCTGACAGGTGCCTGTCACTTGTCATGGCTTCTGCAGAGGACACATGTGCACCCCTCCCTGGTCATTCAATGAGGGGAGTTAGTTCGGGCTTCGTCTGGGATTATGTGTTGATGTTAGATCCAGCCAATCCTCCCACTTTTCTTTGTTTCTGAAACACCGAACTGTGCTGGGGTGAGGTAAGTTTATAAAGTGACACTGTATCCCTCTTGTCCTCGCATCCCATTGCTTTCTGCCTTTTTCTGGTAGAACCCCATGGCTCTATTAGTCATCTTTCTGGTAACCCAGGAATCCGATATCTGGCAAGATGTCTAACGATCATGGAATGGCCGAGATCCATTTTCAATGACACGCTTATATGTTCCAAGCAGAGCATCTCTAACAGCCCCCGACCTTTCACACTCACCCCCAGGCCATGCCATGGAACACATCCTAACGTCCCCCAGAGCTCACTCATTAGAACGACCTGAAGCCCAAATACCAAAAAGCATTGTCTTCAACGTCCCAAGTGTGATCTCGAACTCAGGTGTCAGTGGGGATTCGGGGGCAGCATCCTGGGGCAGAATCCTCTCCAGCTGCCGACCTGCGGTCCTAAGACCAGGGACCTCATTCTAACCCCATGGGCTTGTGTCTCAGCCCAGCATCTTGTCCCAATGGACACTCAGGGCTCGTTTCCTGTGTGATCTGTGGCTTCTGTTCATGGGGCAGTTTTTAAGTGAACTTTTTACATTTATCCTCCTCCACTAACCCCTCACATTTCTGACAATGAATGGTGTTTTGGGATTTTTTTCTTTGTAATGAGGGACATATTTCTCACCTGCACAAAATAGTCACGAAAGAGTCAGGATTGAGTCTGGCAGTTTTCACCAGGCTCAGAGTCCTGAGAATGCTTGGGGACACCCCTAAACCCTTTCCAATCGGACTCAGAGACAAGACCCTTGTGGGGTCCCAGACGCATGACACCTTTGGGTCTTCTCAGGCCATAGTAGAGACCAGGCTGTTTTCAGGACATAAAACCCATTGGATTCCACCTCTGACTCTCATGATGTCAAACGTGCACCTACATGTCTCAGCGCGGGTCCTGCATTCTTTTATGTAATGCCCTCCTTTTTCTTTAGAATTTTTTCTTGCATTTTCTTTACATATTTTGTCCATAGAAATAGCGGGTGTGGATTCTGTAATCTAACTCTCCCGACTCAGGAGCTTCACCTGGGCCTCAGGTTGGCACCTTCAGGCACATTGGGAGAGGCAGGTGAGACTTTCTCCCTCTTCACTGCACTGCACGGCCCTGTCGTCCTCTGTGTGGACACGCTGGGAAGAAAAATGACTCTTCACACCAAGTGGACAAGTTGTCTGGGGAACGTTAGGTGCTATGGAGTACGCACCTGGTGCAGCTCCAACTATCCCTGGGTCAGCACCTTCAGGTGTGCTTTGGGGAGGACCTACAGAGGGGACCCTCGGGTGTGCTGTGTGATCTGGATGCCATCAGTTGACAGGACTCACTGGGCAGGACACAGGACTTGGGGAAGCCACAAGGACAGCCAGTCTGGATGTCTCAGGAACACCTGAAGCTGCCGATCACGTGGGTTTGGTTTGGCCCAGACCAGGTTATTGAGGATAAATCCCTGAGTCAGAGGATATGGGTGACACTTTATAATGAACACGAGAGAGTCCCTTGACGGCAAAAACTGGATTAGTGGAGACTGAAGAAAGGGAGAGCGGAGCCCGGCCGTGTTTCCACCGGAAACTGAGCATTGCCCGGAGCGTTCTCTGAGTTTTAGTAGAAGCAGGTTCACGTCACCAAAGACACATACAGAAGGGGCGTGGGGAAGGCCTGATGGAAAGCAGTTTTATGGATGGATTACAATTAAAAAATTATTTTTTATTATTTTTGAGTAAGTGGTACATTGGTTCGACATTTATGCAGTTTATGAAACGCTCTTCCTAGTTGCCTTTTCTCTCCTCGGGCTCACGATCGAGCTACCATGTCCAGGCTAACTGCCTTTTCTACGCCATGTTCCTCAACCCCATGTCCATCTATCAACCACTGATTGGTACTTCTTTAACTATCACCCCACGATCAAGTTGGATTTACTCCTGGGATGCCAGGTTGGTACACAATTTGCCAGTGAATTAATGTGACGCATCACATGAGCAAATCAAAGGATAAAGAGCATATGATCACGTCAATGGACGCAGAGAAACCATTTGTCAAAATCCAGCCTCCGTTCATGATGAAACCTCTCAGCAAAGCGGGAATAGGGGTAATGTACCTCAACCTAATGAGGTCACATATGAGGACAACCCGACAGCGAACATCACACTCAATGAGGAAAGGCCAAAAGCGTTTTCCTTAAGATCAGGAACAAAGAAGCGTGTCCGCTTCCACCACTGCTCATCAAGATGGTGTTGGAAGTCTCCGCCACAGCATTAACACCAGAAAGAGAAATGAAAGGTGTCTGAACTGAAAAGGAAGAAGCATCGTCTCCTTATTCATTGATGACATGGTACAACAGAGAGAGAACTTAAAGAATCCACCAGGAACTATGGGGTGGGTTCCTGTGGCTGAGAAATTCCACTGCGTGTCGTTAGGAAAACATCCCACTTGGGGAGAAGATGCTGAGGGCGGAGGAGTCCATGGTGAAGACGACCACAGACGCGGCACCTTGACGACTCGCATCCTGGATCACACATGGCCTTCTGCGCCCTCGCTGGGGGAAGGGCTCCCTGATATCTAGGTAACTGGGTTTTTGGATAATTCACTTTTGTTCTCTCTACAGATGTGTCCTTTGGACACTCATCACCTGGGCAGGAAGATTTTGATCCCATATATTTTTGGGGCACCTGAGTATCCAGACTTCAAGGTGCACCACCTGTGATGTCACTTGCCAAATATGATGATGGGAATTTACTGAGTTACAGTTAGTGCAGCTTGCTCGTCATTGTGGCTGTGTGTCGTAAATATACAAACATTTTCGCAAATCTCTGCGTCTACAAGCTCAGAATTGGCTTTCCCTGAAGTGACAGGAACCAGGGGACACTTCAACATAACTAAGCACGTGAAGAGATTTACACAAAGCTGAACGCAGTCTATGGAAGAAGACTCAGCTCTGACCTGCGTGAGTCTGGGTCACTCCACACTCTTCATTTCCAATTGTGACCCTGAGGATGTAACATGAACATCATGTACGTGCTTGCGACTCCAACCGGGCATGTTATCCTGGCATGGCTGTGGCGACAGAGCTCTACCACAGTGAGACGACGATGTACAAGGGCAGTCATCAGCAGACACAGAAATTCAGAGGCACAGAGGGTGGCACTGAAGGTGGGACAGATGCCTGCACTACACCTGTGACCCCGGTTCTCGCATGTACTCTTTGTTATCTCTAAAAGGCAGCAAATTCCACACACGCTCACACAGGATGGACACATACACCTCACTGGGCACATCCGCTCTGTCCTAGAGATAGCCAAGGAGACCAGTGGGGTGCAATGGGAAGCGTGAGGGGCCAGACACACGAGATCATCCTTACACACGTGAGCACTCATCACTTACAAGCTCTCTGTGGTCCTCTTTGGCCTTGTTCATCTGTGACTCAGGTAAATGATATCACATCACGTGACTTGCGTGCCTGAGTGAAACGAAATGAGATGAGGTTGCTCAGTGTGTAAGTAACACGTGTCACAGTAAAAGTCACAGTTCACCAACTGAGCTCATCGCCACCACGTGCCCAGAGACACCCACGCCTGCTCGGGTCTCTGCCCTCTCTGTGGGTCCCCAGTCCCAGGGCTCCTTATGCACTCGGGGCACATGCAAATAGGGCCCCTCGGCTGATAAAAGCCCGCCCAGCCCCGAGCCTGCAGCTCTGAGACAGGAGCCCAGCCCCGCCATTCCCAGGTGTCCCCGTCCCGGGATCAGGTCTGCACACGCACGCCGCACCATGGCGCTTGGGCTCAGCTGGGTGTTCCTCGTGGCTGTTTTACGAGGTGACTGACGGGGAACGAGGGACACTGAGGACGTGAGTGGGTGTGAGTGAGGACAGGGACATGTGAGTGTGTCCTGACCCGGACGTGTCTGTGTTCACAGGTGTCCAGTGTGCGGTGCAGCTGGTGGAGTCTGGGGGCGACGTGGTGCGGCCCGGGGGGTCTCTGCGACTCTCCTGTGTGGCCTCTGGGTTCACCTTCAGTAGCTACGGCATGAGCTGGGTCCGCCAGGCCCCGGGGAAGGGGCTCGAGTGGGTCGCATACATTAGTACTAGTAGCAGTCCCATATACTACGCGGACGCCGTGAAGGGCCGGTTCACCATCTCCAGAGACGACGCCAAGAACACGCTGTATCTGCAGATGAGCAGCCTGAGGGCCGAGGACTCAGCCGTGTATTTCTGTGCAAGAGACACAGTGAGGAGACCTCGGGGTGAGCCCAGACACAAACCTCCCTGAGGGAGCCGGGTGGGGGAGCTGCGCGGGCCCATCAGGTCCCCAGGGGGCGCTCAGGTCCCACACAGCACAGGACCCATGGCCAGCCCCGCAGCAGGTGCAGAGGGAGGTGGGAAGGGGCGTCCTGCTGGGAGCAGCGATTTCCTCCCAACGTTCTCAGCTTCCCACGGGGACACCCTGACTTTCTCGACGTGGCCATGAACTCTCCTCTTCTCACTGAGACTGACCTGAAAATGCACCTTGTCTGTCTGGAGACGACATATCGCTGGTGGCTGGGACCATCCTTTCCCAGGTGTCTATGTTCCTGTTTTCATGTCTCAGCAGTGGGGCCATCCCGAGGGCCGACTCCTTCCCTGTGGCTGGAAAATCCCTGCACAGAGAGACCGGCTCAGCACATGCTTCTGTGTGTGAGCTCAGCCTCTGCCCCCATAGGCACACGCTGCCCCCACACGGGCCCTCCCTTCAGATAGGACACAGGGCACCAGGGGTAGGGTCAGCCCCAGGACTCCACCCAATGCCATTTCTGTCCTGCCCACAGCACGTGACCCTCCAGGTCTGCACTTCCTCGGGTGGATCTGGAAACACACCCGCATGACCAGGTGTCCCCTACTGTCCTCATGTCACTAAGTCTCTCCTACACCCTGAGCTCCATGGGGCTAGAGCCCAGCTCAGTCTTTCAGCCTCCACCCAGGCCAGTCACAGAGAAGGGATTTGGTACATATCTGGCATTCAGGTGTCTCCACTTTACCTTCTGTCGTCCCTCTAACGCGTCTTTCCTTTTGTTGACCTCCCAGACAGGTTATACAGGGGGTCTCAAGTGACATGCTCACCCTACACGTCATGCACACTTATGATTCAAGGTCACATAGACACTATTGAAGGACAAGTCTGTGTCAGGTGTGGGCACAGCTGGCTGCTGACCCATGGGCTTCACTAAGAACTCAGAAACCTGATGAAAGACAATGTCTTGATGGACCAACGTGCACAGAGCACCAAGCTAAACACCACAGGGTCAGGGAACACGTGGGATGTGCAGGGCACTTCTCATGTCTCCTTCTTTACACATAGCCCAAGTCCTAGTGGGTGGGACCACCACACCATGACCTCACTTACCCTTTCGAGCATCCTCATGCCCTATTTAAACACCATCACTGAGAATTCAGAAACCAAGGCATGAATTTTGAATAACTGAACTCGGTTCATAACATTCCACCAGGGGACCCCGAATTTCCTGTCTTTCTCTCGTGCAACTGTCCCAAACATAGTCCTAGCTACAGCACCAGATCTACAGTCTTAGGTCCACGGTCTCATCTAAGTATCATCTCATCAGTTATTGGTGGAACTTGACATATGGTTCAGTCTAAAGTTCTCTCCAACTGTGAACCTGTAAAACCAGGTGACTCATGTGCTTCCTAAACACGATGGAGGGGCCGGCAAAGGGTGGAAACCCCCATGTGGACTCTACGACAGTCTCTCCGTGTCTCTGCTGGGCGGCAGTCACACCCCCAGGCGCTGCCAGGTGCTGGTCAATCCAAAGGCTTTGATTGGAGGCCGTGTCCCCTGTGACACTGACGTGATGGCCCAGGTCGTCACCCGAGAATTCTCCCTGATCTCCTCTGAGTCTCGTCCAAGATCATTCCGCCCTTTTCTTGAACACACGACATCTCCTCCACCACGCGGGTCAGGGTCCTGTTTAGTAAAAACCGAGAAGCCTGACGTCTCCCGTCTGTCCTCCCCCCCTTCCTCTCCCCTTTGTTTCAAAGCGGCTTCTGCTGGAATCACCCTTACTGACCAATGCTGAGACGGCTGATGAGACCCGCAGGCAAGGCCTTAGTTTTTATAAATGTTTCTGGCAACACCTTTTCGGCCACTTCAGAAGATACCCCACCCTCTCGGCTGACAGATGAGCTGCCATTTTCACAACTCCAGATTCTGAGAGGCATTGGAGATGTACTGCTGTCTCATCCACCACTGTTCTATCTCGTTTTACTGAAAACTTCACAAAGAAGGAACCAACCACTCCCGCCTTTAGCTTGGTAAACCCAGAGCTGAATACGCACTTTGAGTGCTCAGAGCCCTACTTTCGATTTCACCCTTAAACTGGCCACCAACGTCCTTTGAAACTTTGGGAAAAGTCATGATTCCTGCAAAATCCATGACCTGTTCTCATTTCCATGGACAATTCACTAGAACGGCTCCCAGTGTCGACACCCCAACCCCCGTTGCCCTCATGACTGTGTACGCCTTCTCCCAGGGTGTGGGAGCACCCTCCAGGCTCCCCCGTCCTGCCTCGGAGCTCCCCTCACAGTCACCTGTAACATCCCTCTCAGCAAGCTTGGAATGTTCTAGCAGGCACTGAATAGTCTCCCACCTCCTACCATCACCTGACTGCATGTCCACGTACAACTTCTTCGGTGCTTATTCCAGCAGCACCCACTTCTCAGAACCAAGGTCTGTCTCATGGGCTGAAGCTGCCATCAAATGACCAATGACTGGGCGGCTTAAATGACAGAAATTTATTGTCTCACTTAATAGGGTCAGGAAGTTCTGGTTCGGAATCCAGACACATCGATACCTGGTGAGCATCCTTCTCACAGGCCGACAGCTGACGTCTAGGTGCCATCTCACGTGCTGGAGAAATGGCCCCCTCTTCTCATAAGGCCACCAGGCCCAGTGGATGGGGAGTCACCTTTACAGTCTCGGTTAACCCTAACACTCCCTAAGAACCCTTCTCCCATACAGCCCGTGCTGTGTCAGGGTTCACCGCGTGAGTGGTGGGCGTACGGTCCACACATAGCGAGATCCCAGGGTGAACTGTGAGCAGGGTCACTGACCAGAAGGACGTCCGTCACGTTCCTGGTTATGTCAGCACAGGCCCAGGGTCCCGACAGCAGTGCTTACGAGATGTCCTCACGCAGAGACCAGGACGTCCCAGACATGATCCTGGACCTTGTGCCCGGCGCATCTTGGAAGCCAGGACCCTGCGTCTTTTCCCGCCTGCTCTCAGCTCCCCTGGGACAGAGTGTGCTCATGCGTTTGCTCATGTTTCAGGAGTGACAGTGCCTGGGCCTGGAGTGAGGTGACACGTGCACCTTTGCATGCAGCCAGGTGGACTGACGCCCTTTCAAAATGTGACCTCGCCTGAGGTCTAACATGTTGTTATTTGTTGTTCTCTCCACATTCCAGCTTCCTGAGTGAGACGCGAATATACTAAGACATTCGGCGATTTCGTGTCAGCTCTGTCTGTCCCGGTTTCTCCTACTCGTAGTGACATTGGATCCCCACATCAAGGAACAGGTCAAAGGTGACATCTTTGGCACCCTCTGCTGTGTGCGTCTAAGTCAAGGAACAGCAGAAGTAGACTGTCCATCGACAACATGGCCTGTGGCTGCAGGGATTTTGTGATGTCGCCTTCAGACATAGGGAACCAAAGGACACAGGAGTTCCCAGACCCTCGAGAGCTCCTTAGCTCAGGGGAGTGCTACCTGTGTCAGTGCGTCTGTCTGCTCCAGGGAAGGGGCTCCTGGCGGGTTCCCAAAGCCCTTGCTTGGGGCCTCCCTGCACAGTGGTGGGTGGGGAGGGAGATCTATTCACTCTTTTCAGGTGATGCAGATGGTGTCCCTGAGGAAGCATCCTGAAGTCAGGGCACAGACATTTAATCCTGGATGGCAGGCCCTGCAAGGTCAATGGCCCTTAGCCCAAAGGGGCCCTCTCCTGCAGGGTGACAACCCGGCTGCAGGGGGTGCTCAGGACCCACTAGGCAGTGGCTGTCGCTCCAGTCGCAGGTGCAAGAGGAGTGGGTAGGTCCTCACTCCGAGGGTTTGAAGCCTCCTCTTTTCATAACATTATTTAAGTAACAGACACACAGGGATGCCAAAGCAACAACGACGTCCTATTCTGTCAGGTCCCTTTGCTGAACTCGAGAAAGCAATAGGAACCACACACAACAGGCAGGTCTCAGCCACCTAGTCCCCTGAGAAGTTAGTGAAGATCTGGTTATAAGGACGACTTACTAACTCACGAGGTGTGGCATTTAGGAGACACCTTGTCCCTGGAGGGAGACACTCTCACTGAGAGCCTAGAACCAGTTCAGCTGTGTCCATGTCACAGAAAAAAGGTGGACAGTGAGATGTCCTGTGAGACTGCTCCTCAGTGGCCAGAATTGTGCCCAGAGATCAGCGATCTCGAGGAAGACACATGTCCCCCAACAAGAATTGGGACTGGACCTTCAAATGCCCATTGGGCACGATCCCTGTGTCATCGACCCTCTCTCAGGTGGGGCCAAGTCTTCAGCTATGAATGCTCCACCTCATGAATATGCAAATGAGCCGAGGTGCCCTAGGTTAAGTAGGACCTGTCTGTGTCCTCACAGCACCCACCCTCACGCCTTCCCCCACAGAGGCCCTGACTACACCGCCCTCAGCATGGCCTGGAGCTGGAGCGTCCTCCTCCTGGTGGCAGTGGTGACAGGTAAGGGGATCCCCAGCCCTGGGCTGTTGAGGGAGGGCACCAGGGCCAGTTGGGGCTCCACACCCACCGCTGTCTCCTCTCCACAGGTGTCCACGCCCAGGTCCAGCTGGTGCAGTCTGGGGCCGAGGTGAAGAAGCCTGGGGCCTCCGTGAAGATCTCCTGCAAGGCCTCCGGATACACCTTCACCAGCTATGGTATGCAATGGGTGCGACAGGCACCAGGAGAACGACTTGAGTATATAGGATGGATCAACACATATACGGGAAAACCAACTTATGCCCAGGGCTTCTCAGAACGAGTTGTATTCTCCTTGGACACCGGTGCCAGCACGGCCTTTCTGCAGATCAATGGCCTGAGGTCGGAAGACACGGCCACATATTTCTGTGCGAAACACAGTGTGACGACCCACATCCTGAGAGTGACAGAAACCCTGAGGGAGAGGGCAGCTGTGTGCTGCTGAGGAAGGAAGGGGACCGTGTCCTCTGACGTCCTCACTGAGAGACAGAAACCGGACACTATGTGTGACACTCTCACGAGCACACCTGGCATTCAGAGAAAGGGTCACAGGTCCAGGCGTCCTACGGGAAGATGCAGGGACAGGGTTTCCTGACAGGGCACTGTCACTTGTCATGGCTTCTGCAGAGGGCACAGGTGCTCCCCCTGGTCTCTGGGTGAGGGGAGTTACTTCGGGCATCGTCTGGGATGACGTGTGGGATCAGATTCAGGGTTTGGACTGCAGATCCCCCAGCCATTCCTCCCACTTTCCCTGTTTCTGAAAAGGGAATGATGCGTCAACACCGGAGAGTGTAAGAATGAAGGGTGAACCCTGACTGCCCAGTCTGAGGTCCAGCACCAGGCCCTTGACCTTCTGGAGAACGATCCCGACTCCTGGTAGCAAAATCGCGGTGGCGGGTGAGCCAGGTTCCGGCACAGCCCCCCTCAGTTCTCTCCTCAGGGCTGAGCTCCTGAAGAGACTCCTTCCCTCCAACCACAGCCCACAGTGTCTCTGTCCCTGGGCAGGACTGCTGTCCTCTCACACAGGGAGCAGTGTGGGGAGACCCTTGATGACGTGGGGTCCACGTCCAGCCTGTGTGCCTTCCCTGTCCCTGCTGAATCACAGGACCACACACTCGGGGATCAGCCCACACACACGGACTCCTCACAGCCTGGAGGTCAGAGCAGGAGTCAGTCTCCCTGGGCAGACGTCAAGGTGCAGGCAGGACCACACGTGCCCAGAGGCTTGGGGGGCTGGATCTGACCACGTGTGCTCCCCAGCATTGCATACTGAAAATCTAATTCCACCGAAGACCGTGTTGGGGGTGGGGTCTCTGGGAGGTGCTGGGTGACAAGGGCCCGGTTCTCATGACATGGATTAGCACCAAACGAAAGGAGGCCCCAGAGACCATGCGTGTTGCTTTCTCCGCCTGAGGACACAGCAAGAGTAAACCAGACATGACCAGGAGGAGGGTCCTCCCCAGCGGTGACCGTGCTGGCACTTGATCTTGGGGAAGCGAATGGTTGTTAACACTCAGTTCCTCCGAAGGTTTCCTTCTCTCACTGCAGCCTGAGGCGACTCAGATAGCTATCTGCTTCTGTGTCTTTCCTGGTCCAGGAGCCGCTTTCCCTGCATCCTGACTCCTGCCCCGTTCTCCATCCCCGGGGCCTGGAGGACGGCACCTCACGTCACTGTTCACATGGCGTCCTTCCTCTCCTGGAGTCCAATCTCCTCGGCCTCGCTCTGGCGTGGACACTGTGGCTGTGTCAGGAGTGTCTCAGAGAAAACACCGTCCATAACAAGGACCACCTCCCTCCAGGTTCCAATAAGAAGCTTCTGGGATCATCTGAGCCCTCTTCACGATGGCGTCATCACCCCCATTTCTGCATCTGCTCAGGACGACTGAGGTTTCCTCCACGGAGACCGAGGCTGCTCCCCGGCTCCAGTCTTCCTCTCTGAGCTCCCTGCAGGTCCTCCTCTAAAGGCCCGTCCCCAGCGTGGAGGCTTCTCTGACACGCATCTCCACACCCTCCCAGCCTCTATGCCCAGCCCAGTTCCACGCGGTGTCCAGTTTTACGTGTCTGGTCCAGCAGCACCCGCTCTCTCGGTACTGACCCATCGTCCATGGGAGCTGCTAGGAAAAAGCAACAGGGATGACGTGGCTGAAAGAGACGACTGAAATGAACTTCACATGGGCCCGGGGCAGAGGAGTCCATGGTGACAACAACCACAGACGCAGCACCTTGAGGGCTTGCTTCCTGGTTCACACTTGGCCGTCTGCGCCCTCGCTGGGGGAAGGGCTCCCTGAAATTCAGGACAGTGGGTTTTTGAATGATTCACTGTTTCTAGCTTAATTTTGTACTTTCTAGACCTGTGCTTTCTGGAGACCTATGACATGGGCTGAATAAATTTGGTCCCATGTTTGTCTGGGGAATCTGAAAATTCAGACCTTGAGGTACAGATTTCTGTGACGTCATGTGCCTGAGATGTTGAAGGGAAATTATTGATTCTCACTGCAGCCTGCTCCTCACTGTGGCTGTGTGTTGTAAGAACATTTTCTTAGGTCTCAGCATCTAGAAGCTGAGAATCGACATTCCTTGTAGGACTCAAGAACTGGGGACAAACCAACACCCTCAGTAGGTGCGCGGATGCACACGGAGGTGGACGCACTCATCGGAAGAGGACTCAGCACTGACTCGAGTGAGCCCGGGTCACACCACACGTTGTGTTTCCTATCATGACGCTGAGGATGTCACATGGACGTCATGTGCATGCGACTCCAACTGTACACGTCATCCTGGCGTGGCTGAGGCCGACAAGCTCTACCACAGTGAGACGATGAACCATATAAGGGCAGACATCAGGAGACAAAGAAAGTCAGAGGCACAGAGGGTGACACTGCAGGTGGGACAGACGCCTGCACTACACCCGTGACACTGGTTCCCGCACATGCTCCTCATAAGCACTAGAAGGCAGAAAATTCCACACGCGCTCACACAGGATGGAGACCTGCATCTCACTGGGCACGTCGCCTGTGTCCTGTAGGTGGCTCAGGGCAGCAGTGGGGTGCAGTGGGGAGCGTGCAGAGCCACACACACGAGCTCACCCTTACACACGTGAGCGCTCATCACGTATAAGCTCCCTGGGGTCCTGTTCGGCCTCGTTCACCTGTGACTCAGGTAAATGATATGACGTCACGTGACTTACGTGCATGAGTGAAACGAAATGAGATGAGGGTGCTCAGTGTGTAAGTAACACGTGTCACAGTAAAAGTCACAGTTCACCAACTGAGCTCATCGCCACCATGTGCCCAGAGGCACCCACGCCTGCTCGCGTCTCTGCCCTCTCTGTGAGGCCCCAGCCCCAGGGCTCCTTATGCAGTCGGGGCACATGCAAATAGGGCCCCTCGGCTGATAAAAGCCCGCCCAGCCCCAAGCCTGCAGCTCTGGGTCAGGAGCCCAGCCCCGCCATTCCCAGGTGTCCCTGCCCCGGGATCAGGCCTGCACACGCACGCCGCACCATGGCGCTTGGGCTCAGCTGGGTGTTCCTCGTGGCTGTTTTACGAGGTGACTGACGGGGAACGAGGGACACAGAGGACGTGAGTGGGTGTGAGTGAGGACAGAGACGGTGACGGTGTCCTGACCCGGACGTGTCTGTGTTCACAGGTGTCCAGTGTGAGGAGCAGCTGGTGGAGTCTGGGGGAGACGTGGTGCGGCCCGGGGGGTCTCTGCGACTCTCCTGTGTGGCCTCTGGGTTCACCTTCAGTAGCTACAAGATGAGCTGGGTTCGTCAGGCCCCGGGGTAGGGGCTCAAATGGGTCTCAAACATTAATGGTGATGGCGGCAGCACCTACTACGCAGACACCGTGAAGGGCCGATTCACTGTCTCCAGAGACGACGCGAAGAACACGCTGTATCTGCAGATGAGCAGCCTGAGGGCCGAGGACTCGGCCGTGTATTTCTGTGCGAGAGACACAGTGAGGGGACCCCGGGGTGAGCCCAGACATAAACCTCCCTGAGGGAGACAGGAGGGGGAGCTGCGCGGGCCCATCAGGTCCCCAGGGGGCGCTCAGGTCCCACACAGCACAGCACCCATGACCAGCCCCGCAGCAGGTGCAGAGGGAGGTGGGAAGGGGCGTCCTGCTGGGAGCAGCGATTCCTCCCAACGTTCTCGCTGGCCCCAGGGACAACTCTTTTTTCTTCCTGTCACTCTAGATGCGGATAATCTCACTAGAGACAGCAAACGAAGAAGTGAACAGTCTCTCACAGATGACGTGTGACTGGTGATTAGGGACCTTCCCTCTGTGTGTCCTGCTTTGTTTCCTGACAGAGACCCCCTGAGGGCTCCTCCTACCTGAGGCTGGAAAACGTTCCCCATAGAGACACAGACAGTGCAGGGACCCGTGTGTGAGCTCAGGCTCTGACCCCACAGACACACGCTGTCCCCAAACAGGCCCTCCCTTCAGATAGGACACCGGGCCATAAGGGTACGATCAGTCCCCCAGGCCCTCTGTCCTACAGGGTCTCTCTCCTGCCTGCAGCACACAAACCCCTGGTTCTTCCTTTCTTTGGGGGAACATTGAAACACCCCAGCATCACGTGCTATCATCTCATGTCCTCATTACACTAAATCGGATTTAGTCTCATGTCCCTGTGCTTGAGTGTTCCCCTCTCTCCCAGCCCTCCCCACGTACCAGTCACAGAAGGGGATTAAGCAAATACGTGGGCGTGACCTGCCTCCACTTCGTCTCACTACATTCATCTAACCTGTCTGTCCTTTGTTGACACCCCAGGTCAGCGCAGACTCCTCTGTGTGAGCTCAGGCTCTGTCCCCACAGGCACACGCTGTCCCCACACGGGCCCACCCCTCAGACAGAACACAGGGCCCCAGGCGTAGGGTCAGCCCCAGGACTCCACCCAATGCCATTTCTGTCCTGCCCACAGCACGTGACCCTCCAGGTCTGCACTTCCGTGGGTGGATTTGGAAACCCCCCCCAGCACGACCAGGTGTCCCCTTCTGTCCTAATGTCACTAAGTCTGTCCTACATCCTGAGCTCCATGGGGCTAGAGCCCAGCTCAGACCCCCAGCCTCCACCCTGGCGAGTCACAGAGAAGGGATTACGTGCATACGTGTTCATACGGACATTCCCGTGTCCCCACTTCTTCTCCCATCGTCCCTCTACCACAACTGTTCATTGTGGACCCCCCACAGGTAATACTCAGGGGGATCAAGTGACCTGTTTTCCCTCCATGTCATGAACACCTGTGATCAATGTCACATGGGAACTATCAAAGGACACGTCTGTGTCAGGTGAGGGCACCACTAAGAACTCAGAGGACATTTGGATGGACGCACCTGTACAGACCACCGTGTTGGACGCCTCATCAGTGTCTTTGGTGAGACAGGGTCACGGAACATGTTGGATGTGCTGGTCACTTCTCCTGTCTCTTCTTTTCCCCACGCTCCTGTCCTAGTGCGGTGGGACCACCACACCACGCCCTCACGTAGCCTTTCTTGCCTCCTCAAAGTCTGATTTTAAATATTCTCATTGAGAATTCAAACTCCAACATAAGAAGTTTAAAAGTCAAAATGTGGTCAACAATACTACACCAGTGGACCCCGAAATCCACGGCTCTCGCTGATGCAAAATAGACTGTAACTCAACATCCCCAAATGTCCTACTCGTGACAGCTTCTCCTTAGAGTCTAACGTGCAAAGTCTCATCTGAACATCACCTCATCAGATACTGTGGGTCTTGACGTATGATTTGTTCTGAGTGAACGTCCTCTCAAGGCACGAACCTACAGACTCAGACACGTTATGTGCCTCCCACATGTGACGAGGGGGCAGTCAGAGGGCAGACATTCCCACGCTGAGAGGATGAAGAGAAAAGAAAGAGCAATTGTTGGGACAACGCTGGGCCACAACGCAGCAAGGCCATCCGCCAGGCCTCAAGGATGGAGATGGTCCGCTCTGGCTGGACGCCCAGCACTGTACCCTCCGGATGGTGGTCCCACATTGCACACCCACTGAGGTGAGGTGCTGCCTCACCCTTTGGGTCCCATAGGGAAGTCTCGCTGCAGCTCTGTTGGGTGGTTGTCTCACCCACAGGCTCCTCTAGGCGGAGGTCAAACCTGAGTGTGGCTTGGAGGTCGTGTCACCTGTTAATTCTAAGGGAAAGGCTCAAGACTCTGAAAACGAGGAGTCCTCCCTGATGGTCTCGAGTCTCCTCCAAGGCTGGTTTTTTTTTCCTGAAAAGAATGTGTCCTCGCAGCCAAAGTGGGTTATGAGTCTTTTCTGTAGATTCCAAGAAGCCTGACCACCTTATCCGTTCTGCCCCGTGAATGTGTCCCATTTATTTCAAAATGACAGCGTTTCTGCGGGAGTAACCACCGTCTACTCCTGGCTGGTGCAGGGATGGCGATGAAACCTGTGGTCATGCCCACGAAGTTTTCTATCAAGTTGTTTTTCAGAAACTCCTATCCTGCCTGCTTCACAGGAAACCCCACACTGCTGGCTGCAGGATGGGCTGCTCACTTTTCAACTCTCCAAGCTCTGATTCGCACTCGGGGTTCGCTGCCATCTCCGATCCATCCGGCTTCACTCACGTTTCACTAGAAGCAGCTGAAAGATCCAACCGCTCCTGCCCTTTGCTCAGAAATCCCCGCAGCCAAATAGGCACTTTCACTGCTCACAGCTCTACCTTCCCCAAACCCTGAACCCCACCAGCCAGGCACTTTGACACTTTCTGACGATGTCACCTTTCCTGAAGAACCCGCGCCATGTTTCCCTTTCCATGGACAACTCACCAGAACGGCTTCGAGTGTCAACACCCCAACCCCCGTTGTCCTCGTGACTGTGTGCACCTTCTCCCAGAGGGTGAGAACTTCCTCCAGCCTCTGCCATCCTCCCTCTGAGCTTCCCACAATCACCTGTAACACCCCCCACAGCAAGCTTGGAATGTTCCAGCAGGCACTTAAAAGTCTCCCACCTCCTACCCATCACCTGCTTCCACGTCCATGTATACCTTCCTCAGTGCTGGTTCCAGCAGCACCCACTTCTCAGAACCACAGTCTGTCTCATGTGCTCAAGCTGCTATCACATGACCAATGACTGGGCGGCTTAAATGACAGAAATTTATTGTCTCACATTGTATGGTCAGGAAGTCCAGTTACGAGATCCAAATACATCGATACCTGGTGAGCATCTTCCCTGCAGGCAGACAGCTGATGTCTAGGTGCCATCTCACGTGCTGGAGAAATGGCCCCTCTTCTCATAAGGCCCCCAGGCCCAGGGGATGAGGAGTCACCTTTACAGTCTCGGTTAACCCTAACACTCCCTAAGAACCCTTCTCCCATACAGCCCGTGCTGTGTCAGGGTTCACCGCGTGAGTGTGGGCGTACGGTCCACACATAGCGAGATCCCAGGGTTAACTGTGAGCAGGGTCACTGACCAGAAGGACGTCCATCATGTTCCTGGTTATGTCGGCACAGGCCCAGGGTCCCGACAGCAGCGCTTACGAGATGTCCTCACGCAGAGACCAGGGCCTCCCAGACGTGATCCTGGACCTCGTGCCCGGTGCATCCTAGAAGCCAGGACTCCTGCGTCTCCTCCCGCCTGCTCTCAGCTCCCCCTGGGACAGAAGATCTAATGGGGTGGCTCCTGTTTCAGAAGTGACCGTGCCTGGGCCTAGAGTGAGGTGACCTGTGCACCTTTGCGTTCAGCCAGGTGGACTGATGCCCTTTCAATATGTGACCTCGCCTGAGGTCTAACATGTCGTTGTCTGTTTTTCTCTCCAGATTCCAGCTTCCTGAGTGAGACGCGAATATACTAAGGCATTCGGCGATTTCGTGTCAGCTCTGTCTGTCCAGGTGTCTCCTACTAGTAGTGAGATCAGATCCCCACATCTAGGAGCAGGTCAAAGGTGACATCTGTGGCACCCTCTGCTGTGTGCGTCTAAGTCAAGGAACAGTAGAAGTGGACTGTCCATTGACAACATGGCCTGTGTCTGTGGGGATTTTGTGATGTCACCTTCAGACAGAGGGAACTAAAGGACACAGGAGTCCCCAGACACTCGAGAGCTTCTTAGCTCAGGGGAGTGCTGCCTGTGTCAGTGCGTCTGTCTGCCCCAGGGAAGGGGCTCCTGGTGGGTTCCCAGAGCCCTTGCTTGGGGCCTCTCCGCAGAGTGGTGGGTGGGGAGTAAGGTCTATTCACTCTTTTCAGGTGATGCAGATGGTGTCCCAAAGGGAGCATCTCTAAGTCAGGGGACAAACATTTAATCCTGGACGACAGGCCCTGCAAGGTCAATGGCCCTTAGCCCACACGGGGCCCTCTCCTGCAGGTTGATGACCTGGCTGCAGGGGGTGCTCAGGAGCCACTAGGCAGCAGAGGTCGCTCCAGTTGTAGGTGCAGGGCGAGTGGGTAGGGCCTGGGGCTTCCTCTTTTCATAATAACATTATTTAAGTAACAGTCAGACAGGGATGCTGAAGCAACAACGATGTCCTATTCTGTCAGGACCCGTTGCCAAACTGAGAAGGCAATAGAAACCACACACAACAGGCAGGTCTCAGCCACCTAGTCCTCTGAGAAGTTAGTGAAGATCTGGTTATAAGGACGATTTACTAACTCACGAGGTGTGGCATTTAGAGACACCTTGACCCTGGAGGTAGACATTCTCACTGAGACCATAGAAGCAGTTCAGCTGTGTCCATGTCACAGAAAAGAGGTGGACAGTGAGGACACATCCTGTGAGACTGCTCCTCAGTGGGCCAAACTGTGCCCAGAGATCAGCGACCTAAAGATGACACATGTCCCCCAACAAGAATTGGGACTGGACCTTCAAATGCCCATTGTGCACGATCCCTGTGCCATCGACCTTCTCTCAGGTGGGGACAAGTCTTCAGCTATGAATGCTCTGCCTCATGAATATGCAAATGAGCCAAGGTGCCCTAGGTTAAGTAGGACCTGTCTGTGTCCTCACTGCACCCACCCTCACGCCTTCCCCCACAGAGGCCCTGACAGCACCACCCTCAGCATGGCCTGGAGCTGGAGCGTCCTCCTCCTGATGGCAGTGGCGACAGGTAAGGGGATCCCCAGCCCCGGCTGATGAGGGAGGGCACCAGGGCCAGTCGGGGCTCTGCACCCACCGCTGTCTCCTCTCCACAGGTGTCCACGCCCAGGTCCAGCTGGTGCAGTCTGGGGCCGAGGTGAAGAAGCCTGGGGCCTCCGTGAAGATCTCCTGCAAGGCCTCTGGATACACCTTCACCAGCTACAATATGCACTGGGTGCGACAGGCACCAGGTCAAGGGCTTGAGTGGATGGGAGAGGTTAACCCTAGCAGTGGTGGCACAAGCTACGCACAGAAGTTCAAGGGCCGAGTCACCATGACTGCAGACAAGTCCACCAGCACAGCCTACGTGGAGCTGAGCCGGCTGACGCCTGAGGACACGGCCACATATTACTGTGCGAGAGACACAGTGTGACGACCCACATCCTGAGAGTGACAGAAACCTTAAGGGAGAGGGCAGCTGTGTGGGGCTGAGGAAGGAAGGGGACCGTGTGATCGGGCTTCTTGTGGGGAGCAGCGATTTCCTCCCAACGTTCTCAGCTGCCCACAGGGACAACCCACTTTTCCTCCTTGGGTCTAATTTGAAATAATCTCTCTAGAGACAGCAAACGAAGAAGTGAACAGTTTCTCACAGATGACATGTGACTGGTGATTAGGGACCTTCCCTCAGTGTGTCCTGGTTTGATTCCTGACAGAGACCCCCTGAGGGCTCATCCTCCCTGAGGCTGGGAGACGTTTCCCACACAGAGACACAGACAGTGCAAGGACTTGTGTGCTGAGCTCAGGCTCTGCCACCACAGACACACGCTGTTCCCACATGGGCTCGTCCCTCAGAAAGTAGTCCCCATGGGGACCACAGGACACTCGTCATGTCCACAGTCCTGAAGCAGGACGTCTCTTGGCAGGAGCCCTCAGTGTAACCAGAATGAAAAGACACTTTCTTGTTCAGAGTCAGGTTGGAGATGCCGCAGTCGTTGTCCAGCCATTGCGGGAGGAGACGCGGAAACAGGGATCGTGCACATCGCAGAAATCCATGCGGAGCCCTTGCTGTCACTTCATTCTTAATTTTGAAAATGGGTCCCCTCCTATGATTCTACACTGGGCCCTGACATCGCACGGTCAGTCAGCTGTTGTGTCTTCAGACCCCATCACAGTAAATCCTCCCCACACCCGGGAATGCTCCCAGTAAGAGGGTAGCTGCAGGTAGTGTACCCAGAGTGCTGAGGGTTTATGTGCGGGACCCCGTGTGTTTGGACTCTCTCTGGTCCTGGTCTGTAGAGGAAGGAGCACTTTGAGCTTCCATGAGACATGGCTCCTCTTTACCCTAAAGAACATTTCTCTGCCCAGGCCTCATGGGTGGCCCAGCCCCCATAATCCAACCAAACAAGAATTATTTACTCCACCCTGTAGGCCACTCACCTCGTTAGATCTACTAAGAGACATGAATCTCTCTAGAGCACCCACACTGTGTTCTGGATAAAGGCTGATATATCTCCTGTATCGAGCAGAACTGAATCGTGTGGAGAGAAGAATTCACTCCCTAGACCCGGAGTCTTTAGGAATCCCCATTCAGCACTGAAGAGACAGCCTCCTGTACCCACATCAAAGCCTCAGCCTCAGCCGAAACGCATGGGTGCTGAACCCAGGGTTCGGGAACAAGCGGGTTCTCACACGTGATGTTGTCAGGGTCGAATGAGGAGCTCCTGAGGCTTCTGTTCAGGTGCGTCCCCAAGGTTGACAGTGAAGGATGAAAGCCACAACTCCTTCCCCTATGAAATGCTACGACAAGGTGCTGCTGCTGAGACTGTGCAAGGTCAATCTCTGAATTTTGTGTTCATGCATTCTCTTACCTTCTCGCCATTATCATGTTTTAACCTCTTTACCCACCTTTCTGGATGTGGAGAGTCTTCTGCTCAAAAAGTGAACAATCCTTAGAATCCCCACAGGGCCCAGCCCAGTACATGCCTTTCCCATAAAACTAACCCACCAGGGGACACCGCCCCTGTCTGCCCACACACCTAGGATGCGCTGTTCCTCTGCCATCGTCACCACTGGCCCAGGTGGCAGCCAACCAAGAAGCCTCTCCAGCTTTAAATACAATGAAGTCCCTCAAAACAGTCCACCCACCCGGCTCCTCCTTCCCCCGGGCCACCCCAATACATGCAGGGTCTTAAAGGCCCCTCTTCATCTTCGTCTCCTCCTTCCTGTCCACCCTTGTTTTTTCCTTGTGGCCCTGATGGCTTCAGAGCCTCCGGGCCCTAGAACCTGTGAGTTTGATAAGCTCTGTTTTTTCCTAGTCCCTTTCCATGCCGCCTCCTGTACCGTCGTCTCATAAGAGAAGACAAATCACTGTCACCACGAACAAGAGTGGTGCAGGACAGAGAGAGTTCACCGAGGGATGGGAATGCACAGCCATGCACTGAGAGAAGGAGAGGGTCTTTTGGTGCAGGGTGAAGAGAGAACTCAACACACACACCGAAGTCAGAGTCAAAAGGAAAGAATATTAGAAAAGGCGTCACACCCCACAGCAGTGTGGTCTCCTGGTGCTGGCGAAGCCCGAGCCAGCTGCTTCGCCGGATGATTGATAGTTGTCCGCGTTCCCTTATGGCTCGCCAACCAACCCAAACGCACTGTCCTTACAGAGGAGGAACACGCACGTCTGTAACTATGGGGCAGTAGGACGTATATAAAGGACAACCCCTGCTTCTTCGGATGTGAATCCGCTGAGCTGGTGCCGCCACCAATCAACGCTCCTCGGCTTGCTGCCTCGGAGCTCCGTCTCTGTCCGAGTATCCTGCAGCAATTCTGAGAGCTCCTCCAGGACCGGACGCAGTGAGGTTTTACCACCCTCGTCATTGGGCTTTGACCCCGGGATGCAGGGAGAAGTGGACTCCACCTGGCACCAGCAGACCTATCCTTCGTAGGGGAGGATGACTCTTCCAGGGGAGCGGGGCGGCGGCTCCAAGAACACAAGAAAACCCGGGGAGGAGTAGGAACAAGAGCAGGTACAGTGCCATGCAGATTGGTGAGGAGCCACGTCCAGGTATTTGACCTGCCCCGAAAGAGGCAGAAGGGGCGTCTGGTCAACTCCCGAGGTCACCCGCGTGGTCCCTGGAGGAACACAACGCAGTGATCTCTCAGGTTTGTTTGGGGTGAGGGTGGTGTTTGAATGACCAGTGCCCGAGAGTGACTGAGACATGGCCTAGCCGCGAAGTGAGAGCTGAGCCCGTATCCACGGCTCCCCGGTGACCCTCCTCCGGCTTAGGGTGTGTCGCAGGATCTCCACAAGGAGTCTACTCAGGGAATCCACTCAGGGGTTTATACCGACCCACCAATTGCTAAGAGGAATCGGAAAGATCCCCATGAGGGGAGCGGCCGGAGGTGCAAGAAGGGAATCCTGACGCACGTGCGTCATCATCACACGGGTGGAACGTGGGAGGACGACAGAGAAGCAGACACTCTTAGGACGAATGATAAAGAATTATAAGGAGGGCTTTCCAGGAGATTATGGTGTGAAGCTTACACCCCAGAAACGCCGTACTTTTTCATGTGGGGTGACCGTCAGAAGGGTCTCTGGACGAAGCAGTCACAGCCAGGGTCTCTGAGGTCAGGATGTGGTCCTAACGGGACCCCCTTGGTTGAGAGCCTGTCTAGAAGAGAATGCAGAGTAACGTCGGCCCGGACGAAGGCAACCTCCACATGCCGACCTAAGTGAAAAAAAGGTCTTGACAGGTGAGCTAGAAGCTTCCCCCCACCATGTTCCCACTTATCCACCCCCGCCAAGGACTCCGAAGCTGCCGACTACGCACCCGAGTCCCTGTCCCCAACCCCACATGAAAACAGCCTGGAGTCCACGGACACCACACGCTTGTTGGCCTCTGTAGATTCTCTCCCGCCTCCCGTCCTGACCCGCTGTGGCCCAACCAGAACTCAAAACAAAATAGCAGTCTCAAGTGGCGATGCCCCCCAATTACCCCTTCCTGGATCATGTGGCCCCATTTCCTGTGACCAGGGGGCCACATACAGGGCAGACAACACACCTTTGTGACCAGACCCTGCGCATAAGCCCAGCTGGGCCGATTGCCAACGGCTCCTCCTGACCATCTTCGATCCCCAAGTAAGACCGCCTCTGGGACCACGATGAGGACAGGGGACTTCAGATGCTCGACACTTCAGGAGGCCCTCTTAGGTGGTCTGAAGGAAGGAGGGAAGAATGTTGTGTATATGAGTAAGACCTCAAGGTACCCCAGGGCCTGAGAAAATCCCGAGACACTTCTATTAGAAGGTGTGTGAGGCATTTTCCTTTATACCCCTTAGGCCCAGAGGAAGCCGAAAGCAGAGGATGGTTAATGCAGTTTTTGTCAGTCAGGGGGACATCTGCCTCAAACAGCAAAAATTGGAGGGTTTCCTGGTATGGATGCCATCGATTGTTAGAGGTGGAAACGACAGTTTTCCTCAGCAGAGACCAAGATCCTGATGTGAGGCAGACCAAACAGTGAGAGGGAAAGCAGATGTGCTCACTGATGCCCTGATGGGACGGTCAGGACACTCCCAGAGAGGCGTCCCGATGGGCTGCAGATGACACAGAGGAGAAAAAGACCCGAAGAGCCACCTCGCCCAGAAATAAGGATGGGGCCGGACCTGTGCATTTGTTGTCCCCAAAAGGGTCACTAGAAAAATGAGTGTCCCCAAAGGTGGACAGTTACCAGTCCAGGTCAGGCTCAAGAGGGAGAGGCCACACAATCCAAGTATAATACCAGGGACACGGCGACCACCAAAAGGTGACACTGCAGGTGGGGACAGATGCCTGCACTATGCCTGTGACACCGGTTCCCTCACGTGCTCTCCGTGAGCACTAGAAGGCAGCAAATCCCACACGTTCTCACACAGGATAGAGACCTGCACCCCACTGGGCGTCCCCTGTCCTGGAGGTGGCCCAGGGGAGCACTGGGGTGCAGTGGGGAGAGAGGGGCCAGACACACGCGCTCACCCTTACAAACGTGAGCTCTCATCACGTATAAGCTCTCTGTGGTCCTTTTCGGCCTCGTCCCCTGTGACGCAGGTAAATGATATCGCGTCACATGACTTAAGTACATGAGTGAAAGGAAATGAGATGAGGGCGATAAGTGTGTAAGTAACACATGTCACAGTAAAAGTCACAGTTCAGCAACTGAGCTCATCGCCACCACGTGCCCAGAGACACCCACGCCTGCTCTGGGTCACACGCACGCCACACATTGGCGCTTGGGCTCAGCTGGGTGTTCCTCGTGGCTGTTTTACGAGGTGACTGACAAGGAGCGAGGGACACTGAGGACGTGAGTGGGTGTGAGTGAGGACTGGGACGTGTGACGGTGTCCTGACTCGGAATGTCTGTGTTCACAGGTGTTCAGTGTGAGGTGCAGCTGGTGGAGTCTGCGGGCGACGTGGTGCGGCCCGGGGGGTCTCTGCGACTCTCCTGTGTGGCCTCTGGGTTCACCTTCAGTAACCACTGGATGGGCTGGGTCAGCCAGGCCCCGAGGAAGGGGCTCGAGTGGGTCGCACACATTGGTACTCGTAGCAGTCCCATATACTACGCGGACGCCGTGAAGGGCCGGTTCACCGTCTCCAGAGACGACGCCAAGAACACGCTGTATCTGCAGATGAGCAGCCTGAGGGCCGAGGACTCGGCCGTGTATTTCTGTGCGAGAGACACAGTGAGGGGACCCCGGGGTGAGCCCAGACACGAACCTCCCTGAGGGAGACAGGAGGGGGAGCTGCGCGGGCCCATCAGGCCCCCAGGGGGCGCTCAGGTCCCACACAGCACAGCACCCAGGACCAGCCCCGCAGCAGGTGCAGAGGGAGGTGGGACGGGGCGTCCTGCTGGGAGCAGCGATTTCCTCCCAACGTTCTCGCTGGCCCCAGGGACAACTCTTGTATCTTCCTGTCACTCTAGATGCGGATAATCTCACTAGAGACAGCAAACGAAGAAGTGAACAGTCTCTCACAGATGACGTTTGACTGGTGATTTGGGACCTTCCCTCTGTGTGTCCTGGTTTGATTCCTGACAGAGACCCCCTGAGGGCTCGTCCTCCCTGAGGCTGGAAACGTTCCCCACACAGAGACACAGACATTGCAGGGACCCGTGGATGAGCTCAGGCTCTGCCCCCACAGACACACTATATCTCTACACGGACCCATTCCTCAGAATGGAGGCCCCCGAGGGTGGATCACAGGGCACTTGTCAGGTCCACAATCCTGAAGCAGGACGTCTGGTGGCAGGAGCCCTCAGTGTAACCAGAACGAAAAGACACTTTCTTGTTCAGAGTCAGGTTGGAGATGCCCCAGTCGTTGTCCAGCCACTGGGGGAGGAGACACAGGAACAGGGATCGTGCACGTCTCAGAAGTGCATGCGGAGCCCTCGCTGTCACATCCTTAATTTTCAACGTGGGTTTCCTCCTGTGATTCTGCACTGGGCCCCAACATCGTACAGTCCGTCGGCTGTTGTACCTTCAGACCCCATCACAGTAAATCCTCCCCACACCCGGGAATGCTCCCAGTAAGCGGGTAGGTGCCGGCAGAGTGACCAGGGTGATGAGGGTTCAGGCGAGGGACCCCGTGTGTTTGGACTCTCTCTGGTTCCTGATCCATAGAGGAAGGAGCACTTTAAGCTTCCCAGAAGCGTGGCACCTCTTTACCCTGAAGAACAATCTCTGCCCAGGCCTCTTGGGGTGGCCCAGAAGCCCTAAAGGAAGTAAAAAGGATCGATCGCTCTACCGCATAGGCCACCTCAGCTGGTTTGATCTCCTTAGGGAAGTGAGTCTCTCTAGCGCACCCACATTGTGTCCTGGATAAAATGCGTTTCTCTCCTTTATCAAGAGAAATGAATCCTATAAATAAAAAAGAAATTCACATCCCGGACCCACTCATCTGTAGAAGCCCCATCCATCACTCAGTGATCCAGCCCCCACACGCACACCCCATATGAAAGCTTCACCCTGAATCGAAACACAGTGGGAGATGAACCTGGACTTAGCGAAAAAGTGGGTACTCGCCCATGACGTGCCCAGGGTCTAATGAGGAGCTCCTGAGGAAACAACTGTCTGCCCCAGGCCTGTCCCCAAGGTCCACAGTGGAGGATGAGGCCATGAATCCTCTTTTGTATGAGATGGGGACCTGCTATGACAAGGTGCTGCTGTGGAGATGCATCATTCACCCTGTGAATCGTGTGTTTCTGTATTTCGTCACCTTCTCTACATTTTGAGGTTTTCACAAATTTAGAAAGATTTCCAGAAGGAGAGAGACGTGCCCTCATGACATCACCAGTTCTTAGATACGGCACAGGTGCTAGCCTGGCACACGCCTTTCACACGCACACGAACACCAAGGGCACCCGCCTATGTCTGCCCGCACACCCCAGACACGAGCCTCCTCTGCCTCCGTCACCCCAGGCCCAGCGCCGGGCACCTGGAGCAGCACGTCCAGCTCTGAGTCTAACGAAGTATTCCCATGAGTCCACAAGTCAACAGCTTCTCACCCACCTTCACCTCAGCACCAGGAAACCCCAGGAAAGCACGGGTCCAAAGTCCCTCTCCCTTCACTACGTGTCTCCTGACACCCTGGTGTCTTCCCTGTGGCCCCTGGTAGCATCCAACCTCCTGTCTCTAGGACCTCGACGGGATAAACTCTTTTGCCTGAGCCGCTCCTGGGTCCTGTTTATGGCCACACCGGACTGATGTCTCCTAAGAGAAATCCAAAAACTGGCACCAGAACAGGTAGGTCCAGTACTGACAGGGCACGTAGAGTCCCCCTGACAGCCTGCCTTCACCGCTGGCTGTGGGGTCGGGCCCGCTATCCAGGAAGGCTCGGGGACAAGTGGACACTTTGTTCACAGCTTGGTGCCACTCTGTGTGGCCTCCTCAGGGACTGTCAGGGCTACGTGTCCTCAATGGGGGACAAGGTGGAGTCCTTCTCGGGTCGTGGTTTTCTGTGGTCTGACACCGGACCAGGGGTCCTTTGTAGCCTGAGCTGAGCATCAGGGTCCTCCCTGAGCAGAGAGGAGAGGGGACAGGCTCAGCCCTGCCCAGGGACAGCTTCAATGACCTCCAATCCTCGTGGCAAATGGCCGGGGGATTGTTCCACCCCGACTGGGGATCAGAGCAGACGTTGCGGAGTGAGGAAGGCGGCAGGTCATGAGCACGTGTGTCTGAGACACCAACGACCCCGCCGACGACATCCACAGGGCCCGTGTCCTCCGTCAGAATAGAGAAGGGAGAAGCCCAAGGCCCGACAGCAGGACGCGTGCTCTCCGGGACCGAGGCTGAAGGCCGACACGGAGACGGAGACTGTCTGCAGCCCCGACTGCCACCTCATTCTGTTACCTTCATTACCACTGAGGCGTCTCTGACAGTTGCCGACACTTGTCATCCGGTCACGATGATCAGGACTGTGTGGCCCTGGCGGACGGGACGACACAGACCGATTTACCAGAACATGCGGGACCTCGGATGAGCCACGTCTTTCAGGCTAAGACATGGAGGGCTCGGATCTTCAAGGACCAGGATGCTCGTCTCTATCCGCATAGATGTCCTTCAGCCTCGAATTTCCATTTCAAGAAAATTGACACTGAGCTCCACAGTGCAAAACGCAACCAAAATTTCTACCTTACACGAAGTTCCCACAGGACACGTAAAGACGATCTACGACTCAACACAAAGTCGGACCACCCGCAGTGTGACGTGCTCAGCATTGACAACGAGGGGTCTGCACGCCTGGTGCGGGTTCGGGCAGTTACGTAAGCCCGTGGGAAGCCATCTGGGCCTGAAGGAGCAGAAGATGGAAAGGACTGTCCTTCCTTGGGGGCTACAGTTACAGCATAGTCGACGTCAAATATCATTTGAGTGGAATCATGAGACCTGACATTTAGATGCCGCGAACGCAGTAAATCTGTTGGTGACCGGAATGTGGCTGGACATGGGGCAAGTCACTTCCATATTCACGACAAATAAGCGTCAGGTTTCTTAATGGCGACCTGCTGAACGAGCCATTCCGCGGGGCTGTGTTAGGAAAGGCTGGACCTCCTCTGGCGTGTTTTAATGCATCTGAGCGACCACTTGCTCTCCCCTCACAGGCTGAGGTGCGGTACATTCAGGAGAGGAGACCCCACTGGCCACACACACCCCAGGGAGCCCGACCCGGTCCTCCCCACTTATGGGGCGCAGGCTGCCCACATGCAAATTCCTCCTCCGGCCCCGGGTTAAAGCCTGTCTGGGCCGTGGACGCTCACAGCTCTCCCCTCACACGGGGCTCAGGTCTCTGGGGAAGCGGCGCTAAGGTCGAGGCGAAGATGAGACTGTGGGGCCTGCTCCTCTGCCTGGCGACAGCCCCCCGAGGTGAGTGTCTCAGACGTCAGACGGGGGTCTGTGCGATGGGTGTGACCGCATGTGACGAACGGCCTCTACTCTCCTTGTACCCAGGTGTCCTGTCCCAGGTGAAGCTGCAAGAGTCGGGCCCAGGCCTGGTGAAGCCCTCGGAGACCCTCTCGCTCACCTGCACCGTCTCGGGGTTCTCCTTAAGCAGCTATAGTGTGCACTGGGCCCGCCAGGCTCCAGGAAAAAGGCTGGAGTGGGTCGGTGCTATATGGGGTGGTGGAAGCACAAGCTACAACCCAGCTCTGAAGTCCCGACTCGGCATCACCAGGGACACCTCCAAGAGCCAGGTTTTCCTCAAACTGAACTCCATGACCAGCGAGGACTCGGCCGTGTATTACTGTGCGAGAGACACAGTGAGGGGACCCCGGGGTGAGCCCAGACACGAACCTCCCTGAGGGAGACGGGAGGGGGAGCTGTGCGGGCCCATCAGGTCCCCAGGGGGCGCTCAGGTCCCGCACAGCACAGCACCCATGACCAGCCCCAAAGCAGGTGCAGAGGGAGGTGGGACGGGGCGTCCTGCTGGGAGCAGCGATTTCCTCTCAGCGTTCTCGCTGGCCCCAGGGACAACTCTTGTTTCTTCCTGTCACTCTAGATGCGGATAGTCTCACTAGAGACAGCAAACGAAGAAGTGAACAGTCTCTCACAGATGACGTGTGACTGGTGATTAGGGACCTTCCCTCTATGTGTCCTGCATTGTTTCCTGACAGAGAACCCCTGAGGGCTCGTCCTCCCTGAGGCTGGAAACGTTCCCCACAGAGACACAGACATTGCAGGGACCCGTGTGTGGAGCGCAGGCTCTGCCCCCACAGACACACGCTGTCCCCACACCAGCCCTCCCTTCAGAATGGAGGCCCCCGAGGGTGGATCACAGGGCACTTGTCAGGTCCACAATCCTGAAGCAGGACGTCTGGTGGCAGGAGCCCTCTGTGTAACCAGAATGAAAAGACACTTTCTTGTTCAGAGTCAGGTTGGAGATGCCGCAGTCGTTGTCCATCCACTGGGGGAGGAGACACAGGAACGGGGATCGTGCACGTCTCAGAACCCTCACTGTCACCTCATCCTTAATTTCTAACGTGGGTCCCCTCCTATGATTCTACCCTGGGCCCTGACATCACACGGTCAGTCGGTGGTTGTACCTTCAGACCCCATCACAGTAAATCCTCCCCACACCCGGGAATGCTCCCAGTAAGCGGGTAGGTGCAGGTGGAGTGACCAGGGTGGTGAGGGTTCAGGCGAGGGACCCCGTGTGTTTGGACTCTCTCTGGCTCCTGATCCATAGAGGAAGGAGCTCTTGGAGCTTCCCACAGTCATGGCCTCCTCTTTACCATCAAGAGCATTTCTCTGCCCAGGCCTCATGGGGTGGCCCAGAAGCCCTAATGGAAGTAAAAAGGATCGATCGCTCTACCCCATAGGCCACCTCAGCTGGTGAGATCTCCTTAGGGAAGTGAGTCTCTCTAGCGCACCCACACTGTGTCCCGGATAACTGGGTTTCTCACCTTTATCAAGAGAAATGAATCCTATAAATAAAAAAAAAATTCACATCCCGGACCCACTCGTCTGTAGCAGCCCCATCCATCACTCAGTGATCCGGCCCCCACACGCACACCCCATATGAAAGCCTCAGCCTGAGCCAAAACACAGTGGGAGATGAACCTGAACTTAGCGAGGAAGTGGGTGCTCGACCATGGTGTACCCAGGGTCTAATGAGGAGCTCCTGAGGGGTCAACTGTGTGCCCCAGGCCTGTCCCCAAGGTCCACAGTGGAGGATGAGGCCACGAATCCTCTTTTGTATGAGATGGGGACCTGCTATGACAAGGTGCTGCTCTGGAGATGCATCATTCACCCTGTGAATCGTGTGTTTGTGTATTTCGTCACCTTCTCTTCATTATGAGGTTTTCACAAATTTAGAAAGATTTCCAGAAGGAGAGAGACGTGCCCTCATGACATCACCAGTTCTTAGACACGGTACAGGTGCTAGCCTGGCACACGCCTTCATATGCACGCGAACGCCAAGGGCACCCGCGATGTCTGCCCGCACACCCCGGGACACGAGGCTCCTCTGCCTCCATCATCCCTGGGCCAGTGCCGGGCACCTGGAGAACCACTTCCAGCTCTGAGTCTAACGAAGTATTCCCACGAGTCAGGCACTGCTCCTCACCCACCTTCACCTCAGCACCAGGAAACCCCAGGAAAGCACGGGTCCGAAGTCCCTCTTTCTTCACTACGTGTCTCCTGACACCCTGGTGTCTTCCCTGTGGCCCCTGGTAGCATCCAACCTCCTGTCTCTAGGACCTGTGACGGGATAAACTCTTTTGCCTGAGCCGCTCCTGGGTCTTGCTTATGGCCACACCGGACTGACACCTCTTAACGGAAATCCAACAACTGGCACCAGAACAGGAAGGTCCAGTACTGACAGGGCACATAGAGTGAGGAGGGCGGCAGGTCATGAGCACGTGTGTCTGAGACACCAATTACCCCAGCGCCGACATCCACAGGGACCCTGCCCTCCGTCAGAATAGAGGAGGGAAAAGCCCAAGGCCGGAGAGCAGGACGCGTGCTCTCCAGGACCGAGGCCGAAGGCCAACACGGAGACGGAGACTGTCTGCAGCCCCGACTGCCACCTCATTCTGTGACCTTCATTACTACTGAGGCGTCCCTGACAGTTGCCAACACTTGTCATCCGGTCATGATCAGGACTGTGTTGCCCTGGCGGACGGGACGACACAGACCAATTTACCAGAACATGCGGGACCTCGGATGAGCCACGTCTTTCAGGCTAAGACATGGAGGGCTCGGATCTTCAAGGACCAGGATGCTCATCTCTATCCGCATAGATGTCCTTCAGCCTCGAATTTCCATTTCAAGAAAATTGACATTGAGCTCCACAGTGCAAAACGCAACCAAAATTTCTACCTTACACGAAGTTCCCACAGGACACGTAAAGACGATCTACGACTCAACACAAAGTCGGACCACCCGCAGTGTGACGTGCTCAGCATCGACAACGAGGGGTCTGCACGCCTGGCGCGGGTTCGGGCAGTTACGTAAGCCCGTGGGAAGCCATCTGGGCCTGAAGGAGCAGAAGATGGAAAGGACTGTCCTTCCTTGGGGGCTGGAGTTACAGCAAAGTCGACGCCAAATACCATTTGAGTGGAATCATGAGACCTGACATTTAGATGCCGCGAACGCAGTAAATCTGTTGGTGACCGGAATGTGGCTGGACATGGGGCAAGTCACTTCCATATTCACGACAAATAAGCGTCAGGTTTCTTAATGGCGACCTGCGGAACGAGCCCATCCCGCGGGGCTGTGTTAGGAAAGGCTGGACCTCCTCTGGCGTGTTTTAATGCATCTGAGCGACCACTTGCTCTCCCCTCACAGGCTGAGGTGCGGTACATTCAGGAGAGGAGACTCCACTGGCCCCACACACCCCAGGGAGCCCGACCCGGTCCTCCCCACTTATGGGGCGCAGGCTGCCCACATGCAAATTCCTCCTCCGGCCCCAGGGTAAAGCCTGTCTGGGCCGTGGACGCTCACAGCTCTCCCCTCACACAGGGCTCAGGTCTCTGGGGAAGCAGCGCTGTGGTTGAGGCAAAGATGAGACTGTGGGGCCTGCTCCTGTGCCTGGCGACAGCCCCCCGAGGTGAGTGTCTAACACGTCAGATGGGGGTCTGTGCGATGGCTGTGACCACATGTGACTAACGGGCTCTACTCTTCTTGTCCCCAGGTGTCCTGTCCCAGGTGCAGCTGAAGGAGTCGGGCCCAGGCCTGGTGAAGCCCTCAGAGACCCTCTCGCTCACCTGCTCCGTCTCTGGCGGTTCTGTCACTAGCAGTGACTACTGGAGCTGGATCCGCCAGCGCCCTGGGAAAGGGTTGGAGTGGATGGGGTACTGGACTGGAAGCACGAGCTACAACCCAGCATTCCAGGGTCGCATCTCCATCACGGCTGACACGTCCAGGAACCAGTTCTCCCTGCAGCTGAACTCCGTGACCAGCGAGGACTCGGCCGTGTACTTCTGTGCGAGAGACACAGTGAGGGGACCCCGGGGTGAGCCCAGACACAAACCTCCCAGAGGGAGACGGGAGGGGGAGCTGCGCGGGCCCTTCAGGTCCCCAGGGGGTGCTCAGGTCCCACACAGCACAGCACCCAGGACCAGCCCCGCAGCAGGTGCAGAGGGAGGTGGGAAGGGGCGTCCTGCTGGGAGCAGCGATTTCCTCCCAACATTCTTGCTGGCCCCAGGGACAACTCTTGTTTCTTCCTGTCACTCTAGATGCGGATAATCTCACTAGAGACAGCAAACGAAGAAGTGAACAGTCTCTCCCAGATGACGTGTGACTGGTGATTAGGGACCTTCCCTCTGTGTGTCCTGCATTGTTTCCTGACGGAGACCCCCTGAGGGCTCGTCCTCCTGAGGCTGGAAACGTTCCCCACACAGAGACACAGACAGTGCAGGGACCCGTGTGCGAGCTCAGGCTCTGCCCCCACATACACACGCTGTCCCCACATGGGCACTCTCTTCAATAGGACACAGGGCCCCAGGCATAGGGTCAGCCCCAGGACTCCACCCAATGCCCTTTCTGTTCTGCCCACATCACATGACCCTCAGGGTCTACACTTCCTTGGATGGATTTGGAAACCCCCTAGCACGACCAAGTGTCCCCTACTGTCCTAACATCACTAAGTCTGTCCTACACCCTGAGCTCCATGGAGCTAGAGCCCAGCTCAGTCTCCAGCCTCCACCTTGGCTGGTCACAAAGGAGAGTTGAGGTAAACACTGTGCACTCACGTGTCCCCACTTCATCTCCTGTCGTCCCTCTAACACGTCTGTCCATATGCGGACCCCCAGGCAGGTTGTCCTCTGGAGTCTAATGTGACTTACTTAGCAACGTGTCATGCACACATGTGATTCAAGGTCACACAGACACTACTGAGGGACAAGTCTGGGACTGGTGGGGGCACAGCTGGCTGCTGACCCATGGGCACCGCTAAGAACTCAGAAACCTCATGAAAGAAAAGGTCCTGATGGTCCAACGTCAACAGGGCACAACCTAACACCTTCCTGTGCCCATGGTGGGCCTGGGATCAGGGAACACGGTGGATGTGCCGGTCACGACTCACGACTCCTTCTTTTACACCTCCAGTCCCAGTGGTGGGACCCCCACTCCATGACCTCACTGCGCCTTTCCAGCCTCCCCAATGCCCTGTTTAAACACCGCCACCGAGAACCAGGTTGCAGGGTAATGACGCTGAAGAACCGCCCTCCATCCTAGGAGCCCACAATGGAACTGAAAATTCCCCTCTTTCCTCATGCAAAATCAGGAACTCTCACACACCCCTCCCAAGTGTCATACCCGTTTCAGGACCAACTCTAAGTCTCAGGTCCAAATCTCAACGAAATATCATCTCATGGGATATTGGGGGAAGGGGGCGCGTGATTCAATCTGAGACTGCAATCCCCTCCAACGGGGAGTCTACCAAACAGGATGAACTATGAGCTTCCAACGTGTGAGGAGGGGCCAGCATAGGGTGGAATCCCCATTCCACGATGGTTAAAGAGAGAGGGAAGGCGGGAAGGGCGCCAGGCTGACCCAGACCCTAGCGAGGCAAGGCCTGCGACGGGAGGTGGAGACGATCGTCTTCGGCCGGATGCATCTGTCAGCACCAGGGAAGGGGCAGCCGGTTGGTCGCAAGCCCTAGCTGGGGCCTCCCTGCACATGATGGGGGGTGAGTGAGGCTAACACTATATTAGAAATTGAAACCAACATCAAATGGTGTCCCTGAGGGAGCATCCTGAAGTCAGGGCACGGACATTTCATACCGTCCTAGAAACACTGCGAGGCCATGCCCTCCGAGCCCAGACAGGACTCCCCTGCAGCATGCGGACTGGGCTGCAGGGGGCAATCAGGACACACCCTCAGGGGTTTTGCACCCAGAGCAGGTGCAGAGAATGTGGCGGGGGGGGTATTCCAGTGAGGGCCTGGGGCTTCCTCTTTACATAAATGATTTAAACTGAGAAATAGGCTGGGACTGTAGAAGCAAACCCAGCTGTTCTGTTCCGTCAGGACCATTTGCCAATCTTGAAAACACACTGAAAACCACACACCAAGGGGCAGGTCTGGAGCTTCTAGACACTGAAAGTGTGGATCAGGTGGCAGGGTGTGTTTGACCAGGTGGGGCATGTGAGAGACACCCTGGCCCAGGAAGACGAGGTGAGACCTCAGAGCCCAGACGCATCCAGGCTCCCCGTGTCACTAAAAGGAGGACACTCAGGGAGGAGACGTTCTGTTCGACTCATTCCTCAGCGGGAAAAGCTCTGACTGCACAGAGATTAGGACTGGGTGGGGACACACGTCCCCCAACAACAATTTGAACCTGGGCCATCAAGTGCCCACTGACCATAACCCTGTGTCATCGACTTCTCTCAGGTGGGGCCAAGTCTTCAGCTATGAATGCCCTGCCTCATGAATATGCAAATGAGCCAAGGTGCCCTAGGTTAAGTAGGACCTGTCTGTGTCCTCACAGCACCCATACTCACGCCTTCCCCCACTGAGGCCCTGACAGCACCACCCTCAGCATGGCATGGAGCTGGAGCGTCCTCCTCCTGGTGGCAGTGGCGACAGGTAAGGGGATCCCCAGCCCCGGCTGATGAGGGCACCAGGGCCAGTCGGGGCTCCGCACCCACCGCTGTCCCCTCTCCACAGGTGTCCACGCCCAGGTCCAGCTGGTGCAGTCTGGGGCCGAGGTGAAGAAGCCTGGGGCCTCCGTGAAGCTCTCCTGCAAGGCCTCCGGATACACCTTCACCAGCGATGCTATTAATTGGTTGCGACAGGCACCAGGTCAAGGGCTTGAGTGGATGGGATGGGTTTACCCTGGTAGTGGTAGCACAAACTACGCGGAGAAGTACAAGGGCAGAGTCACCATCACCGCAGACACGTCCACCAGCACAGCCTACGTGGAGCTGAGCAGGCTGAGCCCTGAGGACACGGCCACATATTTCTGTGCGAGACACAGTGTGACGACCCACGTCCTGTGAGTGACAGAAACCCTGAGGGAGAGGGCAGCTGTGTGGGGCTGAGGAAGGAAGGGGATCGTGTCCTCTGACGTCCTCACTGAGAGACAGAAACCGGACACTATGCGTGACACTCTCGCGAGCACACCCGGCATTCAGGGAAAGGGTCACGAGTCCAGGCATCCTGTGGGAAGATGCAGGGACAGGGTTTCCTGTCCCTTTTCATTGACAGTGAGAGTCACACTGTCGCCTGCACCAGATGTAGAGGTCACTCCCTGGGGCAGAAACAACTCTGCCAGATGTCAACACGTCGGATCGAAGACAACTCAGACCTCCTGCAGACGCCGTTGGGCCCCAGTGCACGTCCGACCCTGGGAGCAGGCAGAGGGGGAGCTGAAGGGTGACGCTCACGATTCGCCCTGCAGTGGGAGGAGGGAGCAGCATGTTGTCCCTCCAAAGTGTCACTTGGAGCACATCTAGGTCTCTCAGCAATGGCCCTCCCCTGCGTCCTTGCTGTGCCAGTCCCAGACAGGAGAGGCTCACAGGGGTGTGGTCCCAGCACAGGCCAGGTGACGGGGTTTAAGGAGCAGCAGGTGAGTCTGTCTCACACGGCGCCCTCGATGGGAGGTGACGGCTTCCTTAGCACTAATGCACTTGCTCGTCGTTTGTCTCAGAAAACGTGGTTGTGCTTGTCTCGTGGAGGACGTAAAGGATCAAACGTTCGTCCTGAGAACAGGTTAGCCTGGTCTCTGTTGTCCTACACCACGAGCCGTCAGGGGGCCGAGCCTGACCTATCTCCCTCAGCATAGAAAGAGCCTCCTCTGAGCATCCAATTCCCTTCGCCTCGTTCTACCTTCCACAGACACCAGGAGACACACGTCACACGAGTCCCCACCATCCATATCTAGGACCGCCTCCCTCCAGGTTCCAAGAAGAAGTCTCCGGCACCATCTGAGCCCCCTTCACGATGGCCGTCGTCACCCCCATTTCTGCATCTGCTGAGGTTTCATCCACGGAGACCGAGACTGCTCCCCGGCTCCCATCTTCCTCTCTCGATCCCCAGGTCCTCCTCTAAAGGCCCGTCCCCAGCATGGAGGCTTCTCTGACACGCATCTGCACACCCTCCCAGGCTCTAGGCCCAGCCCGGTTCCACGCGGCGTCTCGTTTTATGTGTCTGGTCCAGCAGCACCCCCTCTCTCGGTACCGACCCATCGTCCATGGGAGCTGCTAGGGAAAAGCCACTGGGATGACGCGGCTGAAAGAGACGACTGGAATGAACTTCACACGGGCCCGGGGCAGAGGAGTCCATGGTGACGACAACCACAGACACGGCACCTTGAGGGCTCGCATCCTGGTTCACACACGGCCTTCTGCGCCCTCGCTGGGGCAAGGGCTCCCTGACCTCTAGGACACTGAGTTTTGAGAGATTCACTGTTTTCACTTTTGCACTTTCTAGGGCTGTGCTCTGTTGACACCTATCACAAGGGCAGGCAGATTATGATCCCAAATGTTTCTGGGGAAACTCAGTATTCAGATCTCGGGGCGGAGCATCTGGGATGTCACAGAGCTGATACGTTGAAAGGATTTTACTGATTTCCACTCAGTACAGCTTGCTGGTCACTGTGGCTGTGTAATAAGAATAAGATTATTCTCTCAAGATTCTACATCGACAGACTGAGAAAGGGCTTTCTTTGTAGGGCCCAGGGACTGGGGACACTCCAACACCCTCAGCAGGTGCGGGGACTCACACAGAGGTAGATACACTCATCGGAAGAAGACTCAGCAGCGACCCGAGTAATCCCGAGTCACACCACATGCTGCGTTTCCTATCGTGACGCTGAGGATGTCACATGGACGTCATGTATGTGCGTGCGACTCCAACTGTGCACGTCATCCTGGTGTGGCT
Source organism: Cynopterus sphinx (assembly GCA_030015415.1). Taxonomy (NCBI): domain Eukaryota; kingdom Metazoa; phylum Chordata; class Mammalia; order Chiroptera; family Pteropodidae; genus Cynopterus; species Cynopterus sphinx. The sequence goes on from JAKZJJ010000039.1 coordinate 218,363, forward strand.
GAGGCCGAAAGGGCTCTACCACAGTGACACGATGACCGTACAAGGGCAGTCATCAGCAGACACAGAATGTCAAGGGACAGAGGGTGGCACTGCAGGTGGGACAGACACCTGCACTACACCTGTGACCCCATGTCCCGCACATGCTCTCCGTGAGCACTAGAAGGCAGCAAATCCCACACGCGCTCACACAGGATGGAGACCTGCATCTCACTGGGCATGTCCTTTCTGTCCTGGAGATGGCCCAGGGCAGAAGTGGGGTACAATGGGGAGCGTGCGGGGCCAGACACATGAGCTCACCCTTACACACGTGAGCGCTCATCACGTATAAGCTCCCTGTGGTCCTGTTCAAACTCGTTCACCTGTGACTCAGGTAAATAATATCGTGTCACGTGACTTACGTGCATGAGTGAAACGAAATGAGATGAGGGTGCTCAGTGTGTAAGTAACACGTGTCACGGTAAAAGTCACAGTTCACCAAGTGAGCTCATCGCCACCACGTGCCCAGAGGCACCCACGCCTGCTCGGGTCTCTGCCCTCTCTGTGGGTCCCCAGCCCCAGGGCTCCTTATGCAGTCGGGACACATGCAAATAGGGCCCCTCGGCTGATAAAAGCCCGCCCAGCCCCGAGCCTGCAGCTCTGGGACAGGAGCCCAGCCCCGCCATTCCCAGGTGTCCCCGTCCCGGGATCAGGTCTGCACACGCACGCCGCACCATGGCGCTTGGGCTCAGCTGGGTGTTCCTCGTGGCTGTTTTACGAGGTGACTGACGGGGAACGAGGACACTGAGGACGTGACTGGGTGTGAGTGAGGACAGGGACGTGTGATGGTGTCCTGACCCGGACGTGTCTGTGTTCACAGGTGTCCAGTGTGCGGTGCAGCTGGTGGAGTCTGGGGGAGACGTGGTGCGGCCCGAGGGGTCTCTGCGACTCTCCTGTGTGGCCTCTGGATTCACCTTCAGTGACTACCGCATGAGCTGGGTCCGCCAGGCCCCCGGGAAAGGGCTCGAGTGGGTCGCATACATTAGTACTAGTAGCAGTCCCATATACTACGCGGACGCCGTGAAGGGCCGGTTCACCATCTCCAGAGACGACGCCAAGAACACGCTGTATCTGCAGATGAGCAGCCTGAGGGCCGAGGACTCGGCCGTGTATTTCTGTGCGAGAAACACAGTGAGGGGATCCCAGGGTGAGCCCAGACACAAACCTCCTGAGGGAGCCGGGTGGGGCAGCTACGCGGGCCCATCAGGTCCCCAGGGGACGCTCAGGTCCCACACAGCACAGCACCCATGACCAGCCCCGCAGCAGGTGCAGAGGGAGGTGGGACGGGGCGTCCTGTGGGAGCAGCGATTTCCTCACAGCGTTCTCGCTGGCCCCAGGGACAACTCTGTTTCTTCCTGTCACTCTAGATGCGGATAATCTCACTAGAGACAGCAAACGAAGAAGTGAACAGTCTCTCACAGATGACGTGTGACTGGTGATTAGGGACCTTCCCTCTGTGTGTCCTGCTTTGTTTCCTGACAGAGACCCCCTGAGGGCTCGTCCTCCCTGAGGCTGGAAACGTTCCCCACAGAGACACAGACACTGCAGGGACCCGTGTGTGGAGCTCAGGCTCTGCCACCCCAACTCACTGCACTCGCTGTCCCCACGTCGGCCTCCCCTCAGACAGGACACAGGGCCACAGGGGTACGATCAGTCCCCCAGGACCTCTGTCCCACAGGGTCTGTCTCCTGCCTATAGAACACGAACCCCTGGTTCCCCATTTCCTCGGGTGCACATTGACACACCCCAGCATCACGTGCTGTCATCTCATCTCACTAATCACAGTCTCTGTCCCTGTGCTTGAGTGTTCCCCTCTCTCCCAGCGCTCCCCACGTAGCAGTCACAGAAAGGGATTAAGCGAATACGTGGGCCGTGACCTGCCTCCACTTCATCTCGTTACATTCATCTGACGTGTCTGTCCTTTGTGGACACCCCAAGCAATGCAGACTCCTGTGCTGAGCTCAGGCTCTGCCCCCGCAGACACACGCTGTCCCCACACGGGCCCTCCCTTCAGCCAGGACACCAGGCCCCAGGCGTAGTGTCAGCCCCAGGACTCCACCCAATGCCCTTTCTGTTCTGCCCACAGCACATGACCGTCAGGGTCTGCAATTCCCCAGGTGGATTTGGAAACTCCCCCAGCACGACCAGGTGTCCCCTACTGTCCTAACGTCACTAAGTCTGTCCTACATCCTGAGCTCCATGGGGCTAGAGCCCAGCTCAGACCCCCAGCCTCCACCCTGGCGAGTCACAGAGAAGCGATTACGTGCATACGTGTTCATACGGACATTCCCGTGTCCCCACTTCATCTCCCATCGTCCCTCTACCACAACTGTCCATTTGTGGACCCCCCACAGGTAATACTCAGGGGGATCAAGTGACCTGCTTTCCCTCCATGTCATGAACACCTGTGATCAATGTCACATGGGAACTATCAAAGGACAGGTCTGTGTCAGGTGAGGGCACCACTAAGAACTCAGAGGACGTTTGGATGGACGCACCTGTACAGACCACCGTGTTGGGCTCCTCATCAGTATCTGTGGTGAGACAGGGTCACGGAACACGTTCAATGTGCTGGTCACTTCTCCTGTCTCTTCTTTTCCCCACGCTCCTGTCCTTTTGGGGTGGGACCACCACACCACGCCCTCACATAGCCTTTCTTGCCTCCTCTAAGTCTGATTTTACTCTCATTGAGAATTCAAACTCCAACATAAGATGTTTGAAGGTCAAAATGGGGTCCACAATCTTACACCGTGGACCCCGAAATCCACGGCTCTCGCTGATGCAAAATAGACTGTAACTCAACATCCCCAAATGTCCTACTCGTGACAGCTTCACCTTAGAGTCTAACGTGCAAAGTCTCATCTGAACATCACCTCATCGGATACTGTGGGTCTTGACGTATGATTTGTTCTGAGTGAACGTCCTCTCAAGGCACGAACCTACAGACTCAGACACGTTATGTGCCTCCCACATGTGACGAGGGGGCAGTCAGAGGGCAGACATTCCCACGCTGAGAGGATGAAGAGGAAAGAAAGAGCAATTGTTGGGACAACGCTGGGCCACAACGCAGCAAGGCCATCCCGCCAGACCTCAAGGATGGAGATGGTCCGCTCTGGCTGGACGCCCAGCACTGTACCCTCCGGATGGTGGTCCCACATTGCACACCCACTGAGGTGAGGTGCTGCCTCACCCTTTGGGTCCCATAGGGAAGTCTCGCTGCAGCTCCTGTGGGTGGCGGTCACACCTGAGCGTGGCTTGGAGATCCTGTCACCTGTTAAATGTAAGGCGAGGGCTAAAGAATCTGAAAACCAGGAGTCCTCCCTGATGGTCTCGAGTCCTCCAAGGCTGTTATTTTTTCTTTCTAAAAAAGAATGTGTCCTCACAGCCAAAGTTTGTTATGATCCTTTCCAGTAGAATCCAAGAGGTCTGAGCACCTTCCTCCATTCTGCCCCATGAATGTGACCCATTTATTTCAAAATGACAGGGTTTCTGCGGGAGTAACCACCGTCTACTCCTGGCTGGTGCAGGGATGGCCGATGAAACCTGTGGTCATGCCCACGAAGTTTTCTATCAAGTTGTTTTTCAGAAACTCCTATCCTGCCTGCTTCACAGGAAACCCCACACTGCTGGCTGCGGGATGGGCTGCTCACTTTCCAACTCTCCAAGCTCTGATTCGCACTCGGGGTTCGCTGCCATCTCCGATCCATCCGGCTTCACTCACGTTTCACTAGAAGCAGCGGGAAGATCCAACCACTCCTGCCCTTTGCTCAGAAATCCCCACAGCCAAATAGGCACTTTCACTGCTCACAGCTCTACCTTCCCCAAACCCTGAACCCCACCCGCCAGGTTCTTTGACACTTTCTGACGAGGTCACCTTTCCTGCATAACCCGCGCCATGTTTTTATTTCCATGGAAAACTCACCAGAACGGCTCCCAGTGTCGACACCCCAAACCCCCTTGTCCTCGTGACACTGTGCGTGTTCTCCAAGAGAGTGGAAGCTTCCTCCAGGCTCCTCCGTCATCCCTCTGAGCTCCCCACAATCACCTGTAACACCCCCCTCAACAAGCTTGGAATGTTCTAGGAGGCACTGAAAAGTCTCCCACCTCCTACCCCTCACCTGACTGCATGTCCACCTACATCTTCGTCAGTGCTTATTCCAGCAGCACCCACTTCTCAGAACCAAGGTCTGTCTCATGGGCTCAAGCTGCCATCACATGACCAATGACTGGGCGGCTTAAATGACAGAAATTTACTGTCTCACTTAATAGGGTCAGGAAGTTCTGGTTCAAAATCCAGACACATCGATACCTGGTGAGCATCCTTCTCACAGGCCGACAGCTGACGTCTAGGTGCCATCTCACGTGCTGGAGAAATGGCCCCTCTTCTCATAAGGCCCCCAGGCCCAGGGGATGAGGAGTCACCTTTACAGTCTCGGTTAACCCTAACACTCCCTAAGAACCCTTCTCCCATACAGCCCGTGCTGTGTCAGGGTTCACCGCGTGAGTGGTGGGCGTGCGGTCCACACATAGGGAGATCCCAGGGTTACCTGTGAGCAGGGTCACTGACCAGAAGGACGTCCATCACGTTCCTGGTGATGTCGGCACAGGCCCAGGGTCCCGACAGCAGCGCTTACGAGATGTCCTCACGCAGAGACCAGGGCGTCCCAGACCTCTAGTCTCTGTCGATCCTGGAAGCCAGGACGCGTATGTCTCCTCCCACCTGCTCTCAGCTCCCCCTGGGCAGAAGTTCTCATGGGGTGGCTCGTGTTCCAGGAGTGATAGTCCCCGGGGTTGGTTTGCAGTTACATCTGCAGGGTCCACCTAGTGGCACGGATGCCCGTTACGATGTGGCGTCACCTGAGGTCTAACAGGTCCCAGGCTGTAGTACGCCCTGAATTCTGATTTCCTGGGAGAGACCTGACGGTGCCCAGATGTTCAGTGATTTCATGTCCAGTGATGCCAGTCCAGGGGCCACTGACACTTGGTGAGGTGGATCCCGACATCCAGGAACACCACAAATAGGCCCCCTGAGGGAACCTCTGCTGTGCGTGTCTCGTGCACTGAATAGTAAAAGGAGGCTTTGTGTCAAGCCAGATGTTCTGCATCTGCATGTCCTGTCCGATGTCACCTTCAGCATTGGGACCTAAATGATAGAGAACCTCCCCCAAACCCTCGAGAGCTTCTAGGCCCAGGGAAGATCTGGCTGCCTGGGCCTCTGTCAGCCCCAGAGGAAAGGGTCCCTGGTGGTCACATAGCCCTTGCCTGGGGCCTCCCTGCACAGCAACTGTGGGTGAGTGAGGCCAAGTCACTATGTCAGGAGTTGAATCCAAAAGCATATGATGTCCCTTAGGGAGCATCCTGAAGACAGGACACAGACATTTCCTACCGTCCTAGAAACACTATGAGGCCATGCCCTCTGAGCCCAGACAGGACCCCACCCTGCAGCATGCGGGCTGGGCTGCAGGGGGCACTCGGGACCCACAGGCAAGCATGTGCACCCAGAGTAGGGGCAGAGAACGTAGGGGAAGGGTTTTCTCTGAGGGCCTGGGGCTTCCTCTTTACATAAATGATTTAAATTTAGAAATAGGCTGGGACTGTAGAAGCAAACACAGCTGTTCTGTTCTGTCAGGACCATTTGCCAATCTTGAAAACACACTGAGAACCACACACCAAGGGGCAGGCCTGGGGTTTCTAGACACTGAATGTGTGGAGCGGGTGGCAGGGTGTGTTTGACCAGGTGTGGCATGTGAGAGACACCCTGGCCCAGGAAGACGAGGTGAGACCTCAGAGCCCAGACGCATCCAGTCTCCCCGCGTCACTCAAGAAGGACGCTCAGGCAGGAGATGTCCTGTCGGACTCATTCCTCAGCGGGAAAAGCTCTGACTGCACAGAGCCTAGGACCTGGCGGGGACACACGTCCCCCAACAAGAATTTGAACCGGGGCCATCAGGTGCCCACTGACCATAACCCTGTGTCATCGACTTCTCTCAGGTGGGGCCAAGTCTTCAGCTATGAATGCTCCACCTCATGAATATGCAAATGAGCCGAGGTGCCCTAGGTTAAGTAGGACCCGTCTGTGTCCTCACAGCACCCACCACCACGCCTTCCCCCACTGAGGCCCTGTCAGCACCACCCTCAGCATGGCCTGGAGCTGGAGCGTCCTCCTCCTGGTGGCAGTGGCGACAGGTAAGGGGATCCCCAGCCCCGGACTGATGAGGGCACCAGGGCCAGTCGGGGCTCCGCACCCACCGCTGTCTCCTCTCCACAGGTGTCCACGCCCAGGTCCAGCTGGTGCAGTCTGGGGCCGAGGTGAGGAAGCCTGGGGCCTCCGTGAAGCTCTCCTGCAAGGCCTCCGGATACACCTTCACCAGCAACTACATGCACTGGGTGCGACAGGCACCAGGTCAAGGGCTTGAGTGGATGGGACTGATTTACCCTGGTAGTGGTAGCACAGGTTACGCGCAGAAGTTCCAGGGCAGAGTCACCATCACCGCAGACAAGTCCACCAGCACAGCCTACGTGGAGCTGAGCAGGCTGACACCTGAGGACACGGCCACATATTTCTGTGCGAGAGACACAATGTGACGACCCACATCCTGAGAGTGACAGAAACCCTGAGGGAGAAGGCAGCTGTGTGGGGCTGAGGAAGGAAGGGGATCGTGTCCTCTGACATCCTTACACAGAGACAGAAACCGGACACTATACATGACACTCTCACGAGCACACCCGGCATTCAGTGTCACGAGGTCAGGGGTCCTGTGGGAAGATGCAGGGACAGCGTTTCCTGACAGGTCCCTTTCACTTGTCATGGCTCCTGCAGATGGCACAGGTGCACCCCCTGGTCTCTGGACGAGGAGAGTTAGGTCGGGCATGGTCTGTGATTACGTGTGGGATCAGATTCAGGGTTTGGACTGCAGATCCCCCAGCCATTTCTCCCACTTTCCCTATTTCTGAAAAGGGAATGATGCGTCAACACCGGAGAGTGTAAGAATGAAGGGTGAACCCTGACTGCCCAGTCTGAGGTCCAGCACCAGGCCCTTGACCTTCTGGAGGAAATCCCGACTCCTGGTAGCAAAATCGCGGTGGCGGGTGAGCCGGATTCCGGCACAGCCCCCCTCAGTTCTCTCCTCAGGGCTGAGCTCCTGAAGAGACTCCTTCCCTCCAACCACAGCCCACAGTGTCTCTGTCCCTGGGCAGGACTGCTGTCCTCTCACACAGGGAGCAGTGTGGGGAGACCCTTGATGATGTGGGGCCCACGTCCAGCCTGTGTGCCTTCCCTGTCCCTGCTGAATCACAGGACCACACACTCGGGGATCAGCCCACACACACGGACTCCTCACAGCCTGGAGGTCAGAGCAGGAGTCAGTCTCCCTAGACAGACGTCAAGGTGCTGGCAGGACCACACGTGTCTTGGAGCTTGTGGGGGGGGGGGGCTGTGGTCTGAAACATGTGCTCCCCAAATTTACATGTTGTATTAGTAACCCCACAGAGGACAGGGTTAGGAGGTGGCGTCTCTGGGAGGTGCTAGGTGATGAGTGTCCGTGAAGGGGACCAGATCTCTTCTCAATGGGGCCCCAGAGCACATGTCTGATCCTTCCCCCATGTGGGAACAGAGTGAGAATTGCTAGATATGAACCCTTATGAGGGCCTTCATTAGTGGTGACCATGCTGGCACCTTGACCTTGCATTGCCAACTCCAGAACTGTGGGAAATATGATATGATTATATACAGGAAGCCATATTCTTCGATAGTAGCCTGCGAAAACTCGGATAGCTATCTTCTTCTGTGTCTTTCCTGGTTCAGGAGCCGCTTTCCCTACATCCTGCCTCATGCCCCGTTCTCCCACAGCCTGGAGGACGGCACCCCACGTCACCGGTCACATTGCGTCCTTCCTCTCCTGGAGTCCAATCTCCTCGGCCTCGCTCTGGTAAGAACACTTGTGACTTCATTAGGAACCTCTCAGACGAAACAGGAAACCATTTACCTCAAGCTGTCTAGTGGTCCAGGAATGGCAACATGCCTTTTGACTCCAAGCATGATGTGACACTTACAGCCCTGCAGATATTCACATCCATCCCACAGATCGGTTTCATTTAGCACATCCTAATATCCTCCAATACTAATTTGTTAAAAGATTAATGCGAGCCTAATATCAAATAGGACCACCTCAAAATCTCCAAATAAACCTCTAAATCAGGTATTGATGAGAATTTGATGGATGCATCCCGCAGTAAAATCCTCTCCAGCTGCAGACCTGCGGTCCTAGAAGACCAGGGATCTCATTCTGAAATGCACTGCAGGGCAGGCTCATGGTCACAGCCCCGATACCTTCCCCCCTAAGAGAGGTAAATGGAAGGTGGAGAGAAGTCACCAGCTGAAGGTGATGTCACGCCCATCGGAGGGGACTCCATCGGGTCTCATGACCTGGGGACGAGCTGCTGTGGCTCAGACCCCACCTCTGGCCTGTCGCTCTGCCCTCAGGTCCTCCTTCCTGGGTCCTGAGGGGCCACCTGATGGACGAGGAGCTGCTCGTCTCCTGTGTTCTGCCGAAAGATGACTGAGACTCCGAAGCCTCCTTTCACTTTGTTCTGTCTCTGTGACTAATAAAGCATTCTTTCAACAACTGCTAAATTTGAAAGGAAGGTCTTATTTAAGACACTTGCAACATGGGTCCTGCCATAAGAGAGAGACACAAGGGTACCTCAGCAGCACCAGCAGCACATGCAGATGGAGGTTCAGGACTGGTTTCCTGTTGTGATCTGTGGCTTCCTCTTCTTGCACCAGTGTCACAGGGAACCTTTGTATATGTATCATTCTCAGCTCACCCCCATTGTTTCTGAATACAAAAGATTTGGTGTTTTTTTATGACAATGAGAATCACATTTATCACCTTCACCAAATGTAGAGGTCACTTTCAGAGGCAGAAATGATTCTGCTAGTTTTCTCCAAATCACATTAACCGTATTCTCTGATCATAATGCTTTGAAACTAGAAATAAACTGTAAAAAGAAAGCAGGAAGAACCAAAAATACATGGGAATTAAACAACATGCTACTGAAAAATAACTGGATCAGAGAAGAAAAAAAGAGATCAAGAGATACATAGAAACAAATGATGATGATAGTACAACATATCGAAACTTTTGGGACACGGCAAAAGTGGTCATAAAAGAAAAGTTCACATCATTGCAGGCCTGTCTCCAAAAACAAGAACAAGCCCAAATAAACAACCTAATGTTTCATCTTTGAAAACTAGAAAAGAAAGAACGAATAAAACCTAAAGTCAGCAGAAGAAAAGAAATAATCAAAATTAAAGTAGAAGTAAACAAAATTGAAAACAAAAAAATAGAAAAACTAAATGCAGCAAAGAGCTGGTTGATTGAGAAGGTTATTGAAGTTGACAAACCCCTGGCTAGACTAACTCAAAAAAAGAGAAAGAACACCAATAAACAAAATTAGGGATGAAAGAGGAGAAATTGTGACAGACACCACAGAAATACAAAGGACCATACAAGAATACAATGAAAAAATATATGACACCAAATTTAATAACATAGAAGAAATGAACCAGTACTTAGAAAATGCAACCTTCCTAGACTGAATCAAGAAGAACTGGAAAATCTAAATAGGCCAATCAGCAGTATGGAAATTAAAACAATCATCAAAAACCTAACAAAAAGTAAAATTCCAGGGCCAGATGGCTTCACCAGTGAATTCTACCAAACATTCAAAGAAGATTTAACACCTATTCTCCTCAAAAGCTTCCAAAACATTGAAGAGGTGGCAATACTTCCCAAGTCATTTTATGAGGCCAATATTACCCTGATATCAAAACCTGGTAGAGATAACACACACCAAAAAAAACTACAGACCAAAATCTCTTATGAATACAAATGCAAAAATCCTAAATAAGATATTAGCAAACCGAATACAACAATATACTAAAAATATTATACATCATGATCAGGTGGGCTTCATCCCAGAGGTAAAGGGATGGTTCAACACATGCAAATTAATTAACGTGATACACCACATAAACAAAATAAAAAATAAGAATCATATGAGCATATCAATAGATGCCTAAAAAGCCTTGGACAAGATACATTATCCATTTACCATCAAAACACTTAACAAAATCGGTAGAGAAAGAAAGTTCCTTAACATAATAAAGGCCATATATGACAAACCCTCAGCCAACATTATACTTAATGGTGAAATACTAAAACCCTTTCCTCTAAGATCAGAAACAAGGCAAGCCTCTATCACCACTGTTATTCAATATAATATTCATTGGAGGTCCTAGCCAGTACAATCAGACAAAAGGTATAAAAGGCATCCAGATAGGAAACAAAGAAGTCAAACTATTTGCAGATGACATAATTCCCTATATAGAAAACCCTAAAGACTCCACAAGAACACTACTAGAATACAGTAAAGTCTCTGGATACAAAATCAACATTCAAAAATTCATAGCTTTCCTATACACTAAAAATGACGTGTCAGAAAAAGTGGGAAAAAATTCCTTTTCCAATTGCAACAAAAAGAATAAAATACCTAGGAATAAATCTAACAAAACATGTAAAGGATCTATGTAATGAAAACTACAAGACCCTATTAAAAGAAATCAAAAAAGATACAAACAAATGGAAAGATATTCCTTGTTCTTGGATTGGAAGAATCAACATAGTTAAAATGACCACATTACCTAAAGCATTATACAGAGTTAATGCAATCCCCATCGAAATCCCATCGGCCTTTTCAAAGATATAGAACAAAAAATCATCAGATTTGTATGAAAACACAAAAGACCCCAAATTGCCAAAGCCATCCTGAGAAAAAAGAACGAGGCTGGAGTCATCACTCTGCCGGACTTCAAATTATACTGCAAAATGACTGTAATCAAAACAGTATAGTATTGGCAGCAAAACAGACACATGGACCGGTGGAACAGAATTGAGAGTCCAGAAGTAAATTCATATTTATATAGGCAAAAAAATTTTGACAAAAAAAAAAAAAAACATAGTGTGGGGAAAGAAAAGCCTCTTCAATAAATGGTGCTGGGAAACTGGAAAGCCACCAGCAAAAGAATGAAACTAGATGTTGTCTATCACCGCACATCAAAATTGACTCAAAATGGATTAAGGATCTGAATATAAGACCTGAAACAATAAAATGCATAAGAGAAAACATAAGAATGAAACTCAAGGACCTTGGACTTAAAGAGGATTTTATGAATTTAACCTCAAAGGCAAGGGAAGTAAAAGCAAAAATAAATGAATGGGACTACATCAAACTGAAAAGCTGCTGCTCAGCAAAAGAAACCTTCAACAAAGCAAAGAGACAACCATCCAAATGAGAAAACATATTGGCAAGCAACGCCTCCAATAAGGACCTAATATCCAAAGTATACAAAGAACTCATACAACTCAATAACAACCAAAAAATCTAATCAGAACAATATGGGCAGAGGACCTGAACAGACACTTCTCCCTAGAGGACATACAACGGGCCAACAAATATTTGAAAAGATATTCAGCATGGCTAGCTATTAGAGAAATGCAAATCGAAACCGCAATGAGATACCATCTCACACCTGGTAGAGTAGTTATCATCAATAGGACAAATAACAAATGCTGGAGAGGATGCGCAGAAAAAGGAACCTTCATTCACTGCTGATGGGACTGCAAATTGGTACAGCCGCTATGGAAAACAGTATGGAGGGTCCTCAAAAAACTGAGGATTGATCTACTTTATGATCCAGCAAACCTTCTACTTGGTATTAACCCCAAAGACTTGAAAACTCATATCCGAAAAGATATTTGCACGCTGATGTTTGTAGCAGCATTATTCATGGTGGCCAGGACATGGAAGCAACTGAAGTGTCCTATGGTAGATGAAGCTGTGGCACATATATACGATGGAATATGACTCAGCCATAAGAAGAGATGAAATACTATCATTTGCGACAATTTGGATGGACCCTGAGATAATCATGCTAAGCGAAATAAGCCAGACAGAAAAAGCTTAAAACCACATGATATCACTTATATGTGGAATATAAACCTAAAGGCAAAAGACAAATAGGACAAACAGAGACTCACAGACATGTGGTAGATGGGAGGTGGGGTGGGGAGATAGATGGGGTAAAAGGAGACAAATATGTGGTGACGGAAAGAAATCCAAGGATGCGCGGTGAACACAGCGCAACATACACATACCTTTCTGTCGAGCTGAAACTTACTGGATTTCATTAACCCACATCACCATAATAAAAACAAATGAATAAAACTTTTTTCATGGGTAAGAGACCTGGCGTGTGGACACTGCTAATATCAAGACTTCAAAGGAGGTCAATGCCCTTGTGGGCCAGAGAAGAGTCTCCTCTTGCAGGGAGTGGGGTGAGCAGAACAGGCCCAGGCCTGTGGGGTGAGCTGAGCACCCTGTGGGTGCAGTTGTTGGCTCCCACCCAAGGGCAGCAGGTCTGGAGGCTTTGTGGCCTCGCTGGGCCACAACTTGGAGTGGGAGTGGGGAGGTAATCCCTCAGAGCCCGCAGCACCATGTCCTGTGGAGGAAAAGGCCGCAGACAGGCGGCACAGGGGCAGGCCGGGGAGTCCGTGTCCCCTGTGCATCGGGCCAGGAAAACCTGAAAGGGGTGCTCAGCAGCCAAGGTGGGTGCTGCGGGCATGCAGGGCGCCCCCGGCTGCAGGAAGGTGGTGCCAGGAGCACAGCCCGCTCCCAACCCCCGGGACTGTGGCCCCGACACCAAGGTACAAGGCCCAAAAGGGGACTCCCACCTCCTGGGATTAATGAGAATACAGAGGCCCCAGCAGAGTGTGCATGTGTGTGTGTGTGTGTGTGTGAGAGAGAGAGAGAGAGAGAGAGAGAGAGAGAGAGAGAGAGAGAGAGAGATGGGGGGTATGGGATTAAAAACTGGTGCTTCACCACCACCTACTGGAAAACAAAAGAATGACCTTGATTTAGCAATTGAAACTCCTTGGCAAAGCACCTTTCATTCCCACGAATGCCCAGGCAGAAAAATAATCTAGTGAGCACAACGAATAAGAAAGATAACTAGGGAATTCAGAAAGAAAATTTAAGCTCTCCAGAAAACAAACTTAAAAGCCTGTAGGAATGTTATCTAAATGACAGAATTTAAGACTGCAGTTCTGAAAATACTCAGTGAGCTGCACAAAAACTTAGAAAAGCAGTACAGTGAGCTCAGAAGTAGAATCAAAGGACAAAAGGTGTACTTCACCAAAGACATTAAAACTACAAAAAAAAGAAACAAGCAGAAATTCTGGAGCAGAAGAACTTAGTAAATGAGATGAAGAATGAACTCACAACCCCAGGAACTACAGCTCACCAGATGGAGAAAAGAGTTAGCGATATCAAGACAGAAATGTAGAAATGACTCAGGTGGGAGAAGAAAGAGAATCAAGAGTAAAAAAATAAAAAATAAAAGTGCTCTATGAGAACTACCTGATTTCATCAGAAAGAGCAATATAAGAATAATTACCAGACGGAGAAGAGCAGAAGGGAACAGATTATTCAAAAACATAATTGACGAGAACTTCACAAACCTATACAAAGAACTGTAACCTTGAATCCAAGAAGCAAACAGAAGCCCTAATTATGTCAATCCAAAAAGGTGTTCTCCGAAGCACAGTATTTTAAAAGAGTCAAAATTAACAGCAAAGGAAAAGTGTTCCAAGCAGCCTGGGGGAAAAGATGGTAGCCTATACAGAAAATCGCATTAGCTTATTTATTGGACTTTTAAGCATAAAGCCTACCCAATAGGGGAGAACAAAAGTCAAATACTGAAATTATTGAAAGAGAGAAACCACCAGCCAAGAATAAGATATCCAGCAAAGTTATCCTTTGAAACCCAAAGAAATGGAGGATTTTCCAGACGTACAGAAACAGGGAATTCATTCCACAAGACCACATTACAGGAAATACTGAAGGGTGCTCGTCTACCTGAAGCCAAAAGAAAAAGATACAAAACTGTGAGCAAGACCACAAACAGACAGACAGAAGCAGGAGATCACCACCTCATTCCGAATAGGGTATCAAACACCTAAATATAACACAAAGGTTAAAAG